>JAXGGS010456596.1:8837-31891 GCA_035585475.1 Armandia brevis
TTTTTTTTCTTCACGTAAATCACAGTTCTGCATATTACCCCCGCAGTGTATGGTAGCCGGTAATAACTAGGTAGTGCTTAAACAGACTGCCATCACCAGACAAAACTGGTCCCTCACGTATGTAATCATATCATCAGAAAGGGCCCTTATTGCCGTCTGGCAATCGGGACAATAGGCAGCTTGCAGCAGCGATGCTGATAGTCCCAGCTCCAGTCTCTCTGCACCCACAAGCATCACTCAAATCATGACATTGATATACTTGGTTAGCATTTGCCCAACTGGCAACCAGAAAAAGTGTTCAAAGCTTTATCATGGTCCACAACAAAGTGAGCGAATGTGAGCCTGCATAGCTCGGCCAACCACAGGAGTGAGAGATGTGCTCATTCTGCTATTTTAGCGCAGGTATGACGTTGGTGGCCGATGTATCATGTTATTGTGCTGGGGAAGTGGGATAAAACATATAGCCGCTAGTTTTATCAGCTCTATTTGCAGCAGGCAAAATCATGAGCGTTTGGCGAACGAAAGCGTGTCTCACCACTCCTGTAAAAAACATATTAGTCGTGTAAAACCGGTTGGCATGAGTACAACTTTCTCCTAGAATCACTTACACTAACAATCTGTGTCAGCATCAGACGCTTTACACTCTTAATTATACAGCTAAACAACGTATAATGCAATCAATGTTTTTCCATCGTAGAATCATTGTAATTAAGAAAAACGTCCTCTCTATGAAGCAAGATTTGTATGAAACAATATGTTGCATCAAATACAAAATATGATAACTTATTTCATCTCCAGAACAACCTGCGATTTCCCGACGACATCGATGACGTCTCAGATGAGGCAAAAGATTTAATTTGTCGCTTGATCACCTCTCCCGAGAGACGATTGGGGCAAAACGGAATCGAAGACTTCGTTGAGCACCCTTTCTTTGATGGCCTTGATTGGGATACTCTAAGAGATGGTAAGCTAAACGATTAATTCTGCATATAAAGCATCATGATAAATCTACATATCGGCATGCTACTAAAATCATTCCTATCGGCTGTATATGGCGTATCTTGCCTGTATTTCTTGTCACAGTTCCTGATTTGTACATTTGAATGTTTCAGGGAATGCACCTTACTCGCCTGAAGTTGCCAGCGCTACCGATACCTCAAATTTTGACGTAGATGAATCAGATTTCAGACCAAATGTAAGTTGATTACATATCAGCACGAAATAACTGTCGAGCACTACCGGGTATATGACGTGTCTATCATTTAGGCGTGTTACCGGGGAATGTCACTTGGTTTATACGCGTCAAACATAAGCCACCTACATGAACCTAATTTGTCCTCATATCGTGTAATACATCGGTGTAAAGATTAGATGAAGAGGGTGTTATTAAACCTGTGGACAGCACTGCAAACTGTGAACGAGCTGGGCAATCTGTAATACTACCTTTCTTCATTACTCATGCCACTGGGCTAAGAGACTTTTAGGTCTCACACATTGAGTCACTGCAGTGACTGCAGGCTTGATCGCAGTTACCTGTCATCACCGAACCTCCGTGGTTCCGGTCTCGCCTCTCTCTCTGCGGCCTGTTACGTTGCGCAGAGTAACGGCGCCTTTAGTTAACAGATTATCGGCTTCCACAAGAGATAATCGTCATATCGATTGTTTAGATAAGACCTTATTTATCATTATCTAATTTATAATGACTTTAGATAGAGCAACTCTTGTGTCGAAGTGTTTTATCGTAACATCTGGGTATATGTATTTTGTGATAATATCGTTCAGTTGGTTGGTTTTTTTTACATACCTCGATATAAGTGTTTTCAAGTACTGGCTTGTAATACTGATTTACATGTACTGAAGGCACTACATGTACATGTACTTGATACTTGCGATGGTGCACTGCGTTTGTTATGTCTAGGGATCCACATTGTTACCATGTCAATGGTGAAAAAAAAAATTGTTGATAGGTGTATTTTTAATGCTTTTATCTACTTGATCTCAGGAATCTGTTCCACCCACCCCGAACTCTACTTTTACCGGACACCACTTACCCTTTGTCGGATTTACATTTTCCAAGGACAGGTAAGCGGCGTTTTTATTACATTATCGCCTGAGTTGCGTTGGTCCCTCGAGACGATTACTCATCCTTCCAGCTCGGCAGACATGATTATTTACCTTCACAATATTTGACCTTCCGCTCGCAGCCTGCTGTCTGACCTTGGTGTACTGGGAGAAGGAGGGCAGCCCATTCCAGATGGGGAATTAGACTCCCTGGCAGCTGAGGCTTTTGAACGCCGAATATCGAAGCTGGAAAGAGAAAACAAGGAACTAACTCGGAGATTACAAGGTTTGTTTGTTAATAATTTTGCCAATGTTTTGATTGTAAATGACGCATGGAATGATTCCCCGTAGAATGATTCAGAATGAATGGCTTGTTATAATGGATTACCGTTTCAAAAAAAAACCGCTTGCTCATTTTCCTAAAATTCCCGTTTGTTATCATCGCAGAAGCCACCCGTGCAAATCAATATGGAAACAACGAAGCGGCAGGTGCGGCTTCTAGTTCCGAGGAGGAGGTGCGAAAACTCACCGAAGAAAACAACATTCTGCAGAGAAAACTCATCGGTGAGAAATAAAACAACTCGGTTGTTTAAGTGTACCGGTAGTGCGTGTATTTTCACGTCGTTCAGCGTGTTTACATAGTTCAATTGTTTATTTAGAATTCGCCCAATTTGAAGAAGAAGCTACTATATTAAAACAAGAATTAGAATCATCGGAAGGGAAGAAAACTGCTCAAGCAAAAGCTTTAGAAAAAAGCAATAAGCTTATAAAGCAAGAAAAAGAAGACTTACAACGGGTGTGCATTTTTTATTTACTCGTGAGACATTTATACACAAGAACATACTATTCTCCAATCAACAGTTGTTGTAACTTTTGCTCGTACTTATCAGGAATTGCAAGAATTTCAAGACCGAAATAAACAGCAAACAAAAGAGCTCAGGGAAGCACTGCAACAACGGAAAATGGCGATGGACGAATTTACCGACATCAATGAAAAGTGAGCGACTAATAAGTTCCCATGCCTCCATACCCATTTGTCAATTTGAATGACAAGTACACTGTCCTCACCAATAATGGTTCTTTTTTCAGATTGACTGAGATTAGATCAGCCAAACAGAAACTATCTCGGCAGGTCCGGGATAAAGAAGAGGAATTAGAAGAGCAAAGGCAAAGGATAGAAAGTTTACGGCAAGAATTAAGAAAGTCGGACAAAGCCAAACGAGAGGTGAGCCCCCCTAACGTTTTTTTCCAGTGAGCCTCAGACATATTGGGAGAAACGGTACATAGAAACTAACTGACATGTGCCTGATTTACAGCTACAATCAATGCTGGAAGAGTCCCAGGCAGAAGCATCGAGAGAGAGAAAGTTGCGAGAGCGGTCAGAAATGTACACGAAAGAGATAGACCAGGAGCTGGAGGCGCTTAAAGCCAGGACGCTTGGCAGGTCCCCCAGTGCAACCAACCTGGATTCATCCCAAGAAGTCACAAAGTAGGGAAAATCGTAAAACGAGAATTTTTCACCCATATAATGATTTAGAATATGTTACTAACCTCGATCGTATATTGACAGATTGAAGGCAGAGTTGGAAAAGAGAGACGTTGAATATGAAGAACAATTGGCAATGGTCGAATCGCGGCACAATTCTGAAGCTAAGCAGTATGTCGAGCAGTTGGCGGAGGCAGAAAATGCCAGACAAACTCTGGAGGGTGAGATTGTTCAATGGAAAGATAAGATGGAACTGTTAAGGGAAGAGGTGTTGTTAGAACACCAGGATGCGCTGGAAGAAGCCATGCAGAAACTGGAACGTGAAAAGGCAGCCATTGAAAAGGAACTTTCCAAAACAAATAGCGATCTAGAATTGGTACGAATTGTTATATTCGCTCTGCGTTTCATTTAGGTATGATTGTACATGCATCTTCTTGTAAAATTAAGAAACTGTATGCATGGCTGTTGTTGCTTATCTGTAGAGTCAAGATGAGATGAAACGTCTTCTTAATGAGAACAACAGTTTAGAAAACGACGCCAAGGAAATGAGGGAGAAGAGAGAATCGGTTGCACAATGGGAAGCGCAAATCTCTGAAATCATAACATGGTATGCGTTTACGTAGACTTATAGAGTATGAGTGTTGCAGTGCACGTGTTAAAGTATAGCTATCTAATATTTAAACATTAAATTGTGTAGGGTTAGCGACGAGAAAGATGCTAGAGGTTACCTTCAAGCACTAGCGTCTAAGATGACGGAAGAACTGGAAGGCTTGAAGATGACAGGGGTACCATCTCAGGAAAAAACGTGGAAGAACCGAAGATCTCAGCGCCTCGACAAAATGGCATTACTCGATCTGCAATCTAATCTCCATAGTGAGATACAAGCTAAGGAGTCAATACGGGAGGATCTCAGAAACACCAAGGCTCTTCAAGTGTCCACGGAAAAGTAAATTCATCTATGTTTATTTTACCTAGTTGATCCACGAAATTAAGTTTGTGTCATACATGTATGATTTTCTCCCATCTAGTAAACTGAAGGAAGCCGAATCCAAGTTGAGCGAACAAGATGTTGAGCTATCTAGACTACAAGAAGAGCTTAAAGCCTATAGGGAATCCGATAAAGATAAAGGCAATGGCCTCTGTAAGTATTTTATTTCAGATCATGTACATTAAGTTAATTGGATACCCCACCCCCTCTTATGAATTCATGTTGATATATATTTCTTATTCCAAATATTTAGTCCCAGAGAGACCGGATTCTCAGTCGTCCTTTTATAGATTCTTGTTCAACGAAGCGTCCAAAATGGAAGATGTAAGTATTGTCACAAATGATAATCTTTTGTTTTATAGATTATCAATCTATTTTCGCTTTACAACCACTCCGTCTCACAAAATGTCTTAGGCAGTCCGCATACATAATTATTTTTCATGATATTGCGTTGAACACATATGTTTAACGAATCCAATCTAGAAAATAGATATCCTGTACTTAATTGATCAGTACGTACTTCATATTAGAATGCCACTTAAAAAGCATCAAGTATACGTCCCTTTTGTAATCTTAGTTTATACTTTTAGACGTTTGTTGATATTTGGATGTTAGTGAGAGATATACTGATAGATTTGTACATGTACATACCGTAACTGTAGTGTAAGATAAGAATTGTTTGTAGTGCATAATGTTGATTATAAGGGTTGCTTTATGGTTTTAAGGTAGATTTAGTAACATTGATAACCTCTTAGAATCTCTTAGAATATGAAGACCCAGATTCTTAATATACACCAGTGTAAATGTTCCGATTGTTGTGTCAATCCTGTACACAAAATGTAGATAGGATCCTCATTTTTGCACATTATGAGACTATTCCCAGTACTTAGTGACCAGAATGTTACAATTGAAGCACACATATCAACCGTCGCACTTGTACTTGTATATACCAAGCATGGCTTTATAGATTGAAATATTAGCCCCTGTATGAAGTGCATGTCACGGCCCAACCCGTGCACGACTTGATTGCGACCGTATAGAGTTATGGCTACTCACAATGGTACTTAAGGGACTTGATAACAGCATGGTACTAAATCAACAGCTTTAGAAGCTGCTGCTGCTGCTTCTAATAATAAAGAACATGTGACAAGAATCCAATCCTTTTGTAGATTAAACCAGGTATCAACAAGGAGAAGGTGGTTAGCAAATTCGTCAAGGTATTAAATGTTTGATTCCGTCTTTCAATTACTACGTGTGTGTGTGTAAAAGTCAATTCCCAGTTGCTTAATGTGTGCACATACAATTTTATACTTCGCCCATCGGCAATATCATAATTTTGAATATGATTACCGGTATCAAACTTCAGGCACTCAGTACAAGCATGATCCCAGTTTTCTCATTTGATATATTCATCTTGTTTTCCCAGATGTTTCCCTTTTTGCCTAAGTTTCATAAAATGTATGTCGAGTCACAGATTATAATGTTGGTTTAACACCACTGTTTGCTCATATTTGAGCCACCTCTCCCAGCATGATCATCTGACTTTCGATTACACCAAGCATGTGTTACTACGTGCAACAGAATTACACACTCGAGTTTAGGGCAAGCAGATGGAATGTGTGCCGTAGTCCCAGTTTCCCCTCTTTATGTCGGTGTTCCTTTGTGGCTGTATTTTAAAGATCTAATGGACGATTTTTCCACATTTACAGTCTCCTACAGAGAGTGAACATGAGGATAGTGAAGGAGAGGACTATAGAAGTGAGGATATGCGGTCCACATCCTCAGGTCAACTGTCTCACACACAGTCTATGCGCAGCACAGGTTCAGCTAACAGCGCAGAGGTAAGCGTGCGTTAATCACATGTCGCAAAACACTACATGTACCTATGTCGCAGGAGAACACGTGGTGATTATTTGTTTATATTTACTAGCAGGAGAATGTGTATGAGAACAGCGTGATTCCGCCACCATCAACGGCTCCTCCACCCAGACCCAGTATCAAGCGTCATCGATTCTTAGTTAGATCCTTTACCAACCCCATCAAATGTCATCATTGCACGTCACTGATGGTCGGGTTACAGAGACAAGGGAACGTGTGTGAAGGTGCGTACTACTTACAATTATTAGACTTTCACTATGGTAGCACGCCGACTTTACCTATGTATTAACGGTGTTACATTTTATCTACAGAATGTGCATACGCTTGTCATGTTCACTGTGCAGAAAAAGCTCCTCAGGTGTGCCCTGTACCGCCAGATCAAAGTAAGTACAGTCTCCAACTTTACCTTATTCGATATGATGATTATAAAGCAACTTGAATTGTAAGTTATGTATCTGTTTCCAGTTAAACGACCTATCGGCATCGACCCCACTAAAGGTGTAGGTACCGCGTACGAGGGGTACGTGAGGGTGCCTAAAATGGGTGGTATCAGGAAAGGTTGGGGAAGAATGTTCGTCGTTGTCTGTGATTTCAAGTTGTTCCTGTATGACATTCATCCCGATCGAGGAAACCAGGCCAATGTGGTTGTCTGTCAAGTGATCGATATGAGGTGTGTCATCATTAATCAATAATCAATACCAAACCTCCCACCGGTGAAAAGCAGCTAAGAATTATACATGTATAGACGTTGTTTTTAATCCTCGTGTGTGTTTTTCAGGGATGAAGAGTTTTCTGTGAGCTCTGTTTTAGAGAGCGATGTGATACATGCCAATAAGAAAGATATCCCTTGTATATTTAAAATATCCACGTCTTGTCTCAACCCGCCGGGATTTAAGCATCATCTGCTGATGCTGGCGGAGAACGAAGGCGATAAGGACAAATGGGTGGGAGCCCTCAACGAACTTCATAAAATACTTAGGAAAAATAAAATACCTGACAAATCGGTAAGCATTACTTAAGATCATGGATTTGTTTCGCTTTGTATCGTGTAAAACACAACTTTCTGACCAATGTTTCAATATTCCTGTTATAGGTGTATAGGGCGAAGGAAATTTATGACAGTCAATTACCTATCTTAGTCAAAACGCAATGTGCATCACTTTTCAATCATGACAGAATATTGTTAGGGACCGACGAGGGGGCATTTATGTTGGAACTATTGAAAGACGGTAAGAGGAATTGTTAGGCTGCGGTCCATCAATACCTATATTTAGCCACATGCTATTGAATAGCATCTAAATACGTGTTGTGTACTTGCAGAAATTGTTAAGGTCGGTGAGAGGAAACCCGTTTATCAAGTTGAATTATTACCCGAAGAACATCTCATAGTTACAATATCAGGTATGTAGATGTACTGGATTATTAATGATTATTGTGCTTGCGTATCATAAAAGCAGCAACTTGTACGGTATTGTCGTATGAGTCTGACTTGTCGCCTCTCTATGAACATGTGTATGTTCTTTTCTGCAGGAAAGCAAAGACACATACGGTTGACCGCCAGTAACTGTGTTGAGAACGAGAGTGCTGAATCTGTAAAGATAGCCGAGACCAAGGGTTGTAGTGTGTTCTGTGCCGGCCTGGTTAGACAGGGCACCAGCACAGTACTCTGTGTCGCCTGCAAGAGAACAATTTACGTGTACGAACTCAACCGTACCAAGCAACGTCACAGGAAAGTGAAGGAAATTCAGTGTCCAGGACAGGTACAATTCATTAAGATGATGAATGAAAGACTGTGTGTCGGCTACCCCTCCACATTTGCCGTTTACAGCGTACAAGGAGAAGGGGCTCCGCTTTGTAAGTGGCCATTACCATTCACATTTACACGTGCATACATTCAAATGAATAGAAAGATCTATCAAAGTTTCTTGCGTTCTGGAGACAACTACAGGGTATAATGCATTGTGTTTTATTTTGACATTGCAGCATTGGTTAACGGAGATGACCCGAGTATCAGATTTGTGCTACAGAACCCCACCGACGCTCTCCTCGCAGTGGAGGTGTCACACAGAGAATACCTTCTAGTCTTCTCATCTCTCGGTCTCTACGTCGACGTGAACGGCAAGAGAACAAGGAGGCAGGAACTCATGTGGCCTGCTACACCTAACAATGCTAGTATGTATCTGTTTGATGATACCTTGATGCTGTCAATCATGTATCTTCTCTACTTCATGTGACTACTTCTCAACTGACGATGATGTGAATTTTAAACTTTTACAGCCTATAGTGAACCGTACCTTACTGTGTACAGTGAGAACGATGCCTTTGTTTTCGATGTACAATCTGCAGATTGGCTACAAACTATGCCTCTGAAACAGGTAATGTGTTTTCCAACCTCCTATACATTATAGAAGTGTACACCTGTCTATTAGCGCTGTCAAGCCAAAATGCTTCCATGTCTCCATGTATCAGATTGTAACCGGAGTTATTTTTCAGGTGAAACCCCTCTGTAACGATGGTGCTTTGGGTTTAGCTTCGTTGGCGGACAACACTCACTTGATTTACTTTAGAAACCTACTTCATGGTGAGTTATTTCACAGTGTTATATCTTTGTTTAGCGGGTACTGTACTATAGTCCGTATTTAACTGACTCACGCGTTGGTGTTCTGTTTGTTTAGATGAGGACAGGGTGGCCTTGCCAGAGAAGAGCAGGAGTTTGAACAGAGGGAAGAGGCGGTTCTCATTCAAATCAGTCCAGGATGCGCAAGCAGCGCGGATGTAAGTCTTTAATACTATGCGTCTCAGACATAGATTTACTTAAGGGTAAATTGAAGTGCGATCACGTGTTGAGTGCTCTAACAGTTCTTTGCTTAAGAAACTTTTCACATATAATATGTCCAAAACTGATCAATTCGAGTAAATTCATATACTTAACGTGCTGTGTGTTGTATAGCATGCATTCAAAAGTTTGATTTTAGCATCTTAGATAAGATTTTGAGGCACTTTGTGTCCAATCAAACTATGCTAAGGAGGTACTAAATTAGTTTTTATCATTTCACATTAAATGTTCAATGATGTTATGCGCATGTTATGTTATTCAGCTTAAATTCGCTCTTTCTCATTACAACCGACCACTATCTAATATCACTCCACTAATTATGTGATAATAAAAAGCACCAGACACCTTTCTCATATGCTGCAGAACTCTGGAATATAGCGATATAATCACATGTCTGATTACATCGCTTCTCCTGAATTAATTATTTCCAATTTCCATGTACAGAATTACTTACTTTATGAATAGTAGCGTTTAAAGGGAATTCATTTTTTTTGTGTACAAAATTTGACCATAATTTCGTAGATATTTTTAGACGGCAATACTTTTGTTCCTCATATAAACCGTGTGTATTGGTAGCTAGTAGTAATTCGCGTACAGAGAGGGCAGCACTTGGGAGTTGTGTCAGTGTGTACATATTGACCACTGTTGTGAAAGTCATGCATTTTTGTGTCTCCGCCCCTCCAGAGCTGAGCTACGCCGTTCCAAAGTGATATCGGCACCCACCAATTTCAGCCATGTGGCTCATATGGGGCCTGACCGAGGAGCCAAGCGAGATGACGGGTAATACTTGTACACCTACCTCATTGTAGATGCTCACCATCAATGCAGCCACCTTTAACTAAGTTATACTTGTAGTCTATTTGTTGCTATTGATTTGTCTAGAAGCCAACTCTATGTTGTAAAATGCTATTTAATTAAGACCCCGCAGAGTAGTTAAAGTAGTGAAATCCATGTGTTTGTGTATTAGCTTACCGGTAGGTCTTTCCAAAAGTGTAAACGGGTTCAGTTTGTTGAAGGCTACTTTTCGATCAGCACCCTTTGATGGTTTACGATAAATTAAATGTTTGCGTAGATTTTGGACGAAATTATAAGATAACACACCAGAAAATCCAAGTTTAGTCGAGGAAGCATGATACCTGATACAGAATCACTTCTATGTTAGACCTGTTCTCTGTCCTTTGTTACTACTGTGTGTTGTATGTGTGCATGCAAGTACAAAAACACATTTCCTGGGCTGTTTCACTTTGACATTGTAAAGCCAGATCTATGAATAATAGTTAATATATTTATGTAACTGGGCATGTGTATATGTTGCTCGATATGTAAATATCCTCATCGTGATCACTATTTAATTTTCTTCCCATACCGCTTCATATTCATGAATGTAGAGAGCAAATGTTAACATGACAATCGACCTTTGTTGTTTTTAGACGTCAAGAGAGAAGATCTAGGATTATTTCTGGTCCTACTAACTTCAGTCATGTGGCGCACATGGGCCCTGATCAGACGATGCAAGTTCTCGTTGATCTTCCCACTGCTGTAAGTTTTAACAAATTGCTATAAAACACTGTATTGATCTCGTTTTCGTTGAGATCGACAATTAAGCACATCTCTTCTCTCCCCTGCAGCAACAGCATCAGCACCAGAACACTCGCGGAGGAGGAGCAGTAGAGGATGATAAGATGGAGAGGGCTAGAAACATGTTTCCCCCAAGCTTCGGTCCAGGAACTATGAGAGGAGTTGATGTTGTCCGGCGTCCTCAGTCTACTTCACCGGGGACACAAGTCAATGGTAAGTAGTACAGCCGTCATACTACTCCATCCGTCCGCTTACTAGGCACAACACACTAATACACCAGCACTACTTCACTCGTTTTCGATGTAGAAACAGAACGTACCGGGTGTGCTAATCAGTAGCGTGTAACAATACTCCGCGTAGGGCTTGGCCCTTTTTTAAAGCACAAATATTTTGTTGTAGTTGATTTAAACTGTTCTTAAAATGAGTTTGCATAACATCCATCGGCCAATATTTCCCCCCGCGAACCCCTCGTTTATTATTCGTAGTATGAGTCAATGTTAGTTGCATGTTCTTATCCCGACCATTTCTTTCAATCTAGATGTCTCCATGTTAACTAGTTGTTCTTCCAGGGAAGACTAGCTGCATTCCTACATAGTGTATGCTTTAGATTATACTCAGACTTAATCGCTATGGTATTCAATGTCGTCTAATTTGGCAAGTGTTGAGACACACTTTAGATAGAATTACACGTTTTATGTTTATCAGTTCTCACAGTTGACAATTGTTTCATGCTAGTACATAATATAGAGTTGTGTCATTTCTTCATTTGGTTGAAATTTAGAATTATATTTTATTAGTAATTAAGTATAAATTATCTAGATAAATATATACATTGTACGTAAGTTTGTGACCGAAACAGTATAATGTCAACATGTTGTCGTCAATGTATCTGTTTTAAATTATCAGTCTGAAGTTAACAATAGCATTGAAATATACATCACATTAGTCTTAGTGTTCACGCGTAGACAAGCATTGGCAGTAGACAGCATAAATGCATTGTTCTCTCTTCTCTCTCAGCCAGACTATTTGGCTCAATAAAACAGTGGAACCCCCTACGTAAAATGCGCAGATCTCTCTCTGTGCCTATTGGCCCACTAGATTGTGATGATCTATGTGAAAATGATGAGACAGGTTTGATTGTTGACTTGATAAACGGTCCCATGTGCTCTTGTGTTTTACCCCGTATATGAGATATTTTATTTGGCTACAGTTGTATGACAGTTAACGGTACATTTGTTTATAACCTCCTGGCTTTGCCGACGCCGTGTTTTACCAGTATTATCATTAGCAAGATTAATGGTATGCAGCTTTCAGTGTTGCCACTTGTGGGTGTTTCCATACCGTATTCGATGAGTTCTTTAAGACATGTTATGACGGTGCAATCTTTATTTGTATATTAATTGGATTCTTGGTTATCAGTCACCGAACTGACTACTTAGAAACTTCCAAGAGACCAACCGCATGAAGGTTTTTTGTTCCTACATCTTGTAAAGAATTTTCCAAATTGATTGAGTAGTCCATCTGTCTGTCCCAGAGAACGTTAGGACATTATTTGGTTTATTTTGCTCTTCTGAATACAGCTTTTATTGTAGTTCCTCTTAGTTTTATTGTTTAATGGCAACAATTGGGTGACCTATGCATGCTTTTTGTTGGTTAATTTACCTACTTGTTTGTGGCTCCCCCTGTAGGCAAACAGAGAGGCCGCATGAGCAGTGATACTAGTACTGCTAGTAGTAGTGGACCCCGCTCCCCACAACCAGTGTTTGAGGTAAAACCGATATCGATGCTTCTACACTTCTAACTAACAATGCACTAGCTTCGCCAGCCTACTATTAATCATACTGCTCCTCACCCCGCCAACCCAGCATCACGTGACTGCGCACATTCTCTATCCACAAAATAACTACTACTGATATGAAATATGTTCATGATCAATCTGCCTCTGCCTCTTCCTCATTCAAATACGCTGAATTAACAACATATTTATCTGGATGGTTTGCGCACGTATACTAATATATAACGATACTATTTGAAACAAATTAATGGAGACTATATCAATGTTCACATATGTCAGTCAAATCAAAACAAGTATACTAGTAAGATTACAAATACGACCCTTTTAAAATCAATGCTCCACTTCTTGTATTCCCATGTATTTTACAGCAAACTATATCGATCTGAATTTACTCCGCTATGAGTATACATATCTTGTCCCTCGGTTCTATTGTACATACTTATAGCTGCTTACTAAAACAAGCTCTGCTTTTGGTTTGGTTTATGGGTTAACAGTTACGTTTTCTTGTATTGGGCTGAATTAACAGAAGTAAATGGTTCGTAGCTCATTCGCCTGGAGCGCGTCTCATTTCTCATCATTTTAATATGGACGGGGTTTTGTGAGCTACAGACAACCTGTACGAGCGTGTACATGTACTTAAACACTAATGTATTCTGTCCGGTATCCGCTTATCTTAATGTTTTATCGATGCAAATGATATGATGACACCCATGGCAAATATATCACAATGTTATGACTATAAAATTGACAAAATTGCATAATCAGGATGATTAATTTTTCTGTAAATTATGATAACTACGCTCGTTCACTTTTATATCAATGTAAATGGGGGGAAATATCGGTGTTCCTATTTTTAGAGTGTCAGATCCATATTACTTTCTCTTAGATTGTTCCGATTAGTTATATCTTCTTTTGATAACTTTCAGGATATAACGGAAGTGTTCAATCCTCGCCACTCAGTGGCGTCGAACAGCAGCACGGCGAGCAGTCCCCCGGGCTCGAGCCGAGCGAGCATGGTTCTAGATGATCACAGCCACCCAGGAGATAGCAACTGTTAGACAAATAACTTCACAACAAGCATGTCTGTATCACCAGTTCTAACCACAGCTGCACTAGACCCAGCTCGTCCACACTTTAAATCGTTTACAACTGGTTACGGAGGTTACATATGCACTAACAATGTCATGTTGTGTATTTTGACTTAATACACATTGTCAATTCATGTTATACGTTCTCCATCACTGAATACTGTGCGCTTATCATATCATTAACAGCGTGAAATGTCTTAACCCTAACCTGTATCAGTATCCGTTAAAGACTTGTGTGACATCTCACCCTGCATTGTGTCATTCTGTCTCTAGTTCAGGCAAACCGTTAGACACTGCCAAATCTCACCCCACCTCTCACGTGTCTACTTGGCACGCGCAAAACTGAACTTGTCATAGAAACGACGTATTAGATTTACATTTTGAATATTTGATGTCACAGTTAAAACCGTTGTGCCATAAAGTAATTAGCGCACTTGTTTTCGTGATAGCTGTCCTAAATTAGATGATCACAATATCGCATTAGTTACACTTAGGCACTCGGAATTAATAAATCAGTGTACTAAAGAATCGTCTTGATGTTATTACTGACTATTCAATAGACGCTGCTCAAATCATACATTGATCAGGACTTGGTTCGATTTGTTAGTCCTGCTCTCATCACAGTCGGTGCTATGGGATGGTAGGAGATTTAGTTAATTTTACGACGAATGTCTTCAGATTATGATTATCCGATTATAGCACACGCCAGAACTTGCAGAGATTGGTCCCTGTGAGCAGAAACGCATTTGTTTCATAAACTTATTAAAGTGATCATTGTATGTCGAATTAACGCAAGATTGATGATTGAAAAACTATGTGATATTGGTCATCGCTTGTTTTAATTTTTAAAATTAATGCCTGTTTGTGATGTACTTGAGAGCAAGTAAATGCGCAGATCGTTTGTGTGTGAATGTTCTTGTGGACTGGATGTGGTTCTCAGTGAACGTGTGATCGTTTGTCTGCGACGAAAAGACTTCAAATGATTTATGTAAACTAAGTCTTAAGCGTATGTTATTTTTAAAGGCTAATATATCTATATCTAATATATGATGAAGTAATCGCATTACCTTATGCCATTCCCTTTGTTGATCGAAACCGTGTACATGAATCAAATGTCAATAATGTAGTCATAATTTTAAAGGAGTGCAATTCAAGTGTAAAATATTTGAAAATATGCACTACTGTAACACGATCATAATGTGTATACGAGAATCATTATTTCCAGTCGTGTTTGCACTACGATATAATTTAGGACATCAAAATTTCATATCATCGATCTCTGTATAGTCAGCTGTGTGCGTCATGTTCATTATTTCAGTGATGAATTGTTCAAGACAAAGTGATGATAACTAGATACAAAATATTTCGCATAAGTGGAGCTTATCCCACCGTTTTGTACATTTACACATGTGCAATTGTATGTATATGCTCCTTGAGAGCCTTAGGAATATGTCAATTAGACTTGAGTCGTCGACTTACACGCGAATACCAAGTAATAAGACGTAGCACCAAGTACATGAGTATTTATGTATATATATATATATATATAAAGAATATATGATATTAACTGGTAGAAATCCTATAAATGTGGTAGCCATCGTTTACACTGCGGCGCTAATGTACTGACTAATACTGGGTATCTGTTCGGGGCTAATGATATGTCACGGTGAATTAACAACAGTGGATAGATACCACCAGTTTTTTTACCTGTACTAGTTTGAGATGTCACATCTCGGTAATCAACTATTATATTAAGTTAACACCCTTAGAATCGATACAGTGAAGTAACGAGAATAGCATTTAATAACTACTGAAGTGTAATAAGAGACCCTCGCCGATTTAATAGCTTACAACACTGGTCAGGTTGTGGTTGTTATTATTTTAATATCCCTTGCCAGTTAGACAGTTTTATTGTAAATATTGTGTTTGTTAAAGCAATAGACTACGATGCTTATTTGTAGCGGCCACAGAGTTTGTATACTAATTTAAGCCTTGCATATTGTCCACTTTTGATATGATTTGCACACACACGCTGATTTAGTAGTTGAAAGTCGAATGAAAATAATTTCTTTTTATTAATATATTTCTCAACATCTGTAGAGTCAAAACATCTCAAACATTATGTTCTGAACTTTTTTATCAGCCAATTAATGTAAAGAAAAAAGTGTACTGGGCAACTCTATGCTATAATAATGTATGTATTCAATATTCTCATGATAAAAAATAAAAAAAGCATTTGATACAATTGATGTTCAGTGTTTGTTCGATTTGATTATAGATTACCTCGTACATATGTAGATCAAAGCTATTGTAACGTTTATTGCTATGAAGCAAGAGCACGCATTGATCAGAGGGATATGAATAATATATCTCCATATAGACTAGGTCGAATTGATCACGCTCACACAACCTACACACCAAACAGGTACGCAAGCACATGTATTTTATGCCCAAAAGCTCAATGCCGTCGTAAGCAGGCAAGCGTAACATTTACAAACCAACAGTAAACGACGCCAGGTTAGAATGACTTTGTGAATAAACGTTACAACAGTAGATTTTTATGATTTTGATACGTCATAGCACGTTTCCATGACTTCAATACACGTAGTGTTACCGATAGGCCTTAATACGGGAGTGGTGGCCTGACTACGACTGAAGGAAGTGAACATTTCACCTCCAATTCGGGGTAACTACCAATCAAACCCTCCGGACCCTTACAACTCATCAGCTTATTAACATAACATATATATAGTTGCACTCGTCAACCCCCGATTGACAACGTCGACCCCACACCTACCTCTCCTTCATCTCACTGTGCAGGGCGAAGTTTTACCGTGCCTTAGGTAAATAGCCGATATGTGTGTGCGAGTTCAGTGTGAAAAATGTGGGAAGCCGACCTGGTCAGGTGGGTATTTACCTTTAGTCGTTGTCCTAAAGTCAAATATTCATTTTAATATTGTAATATCGATACGTTAATTTATACCATAATTTGTAATAATGTGATCGATATATATTTCTGGTGCATGCTGTTATTAATTTAGACTTCTTGGCATTTATTGTATATCATAAGACATAGCGATTTATCTATAATGAAATATGACATATTTTAATGTATCATCGCTACAAGTGGTGCGATTAAGAATAGAAGCGTGTGTTATAGATCGATATATTACAGGCTGTGGAATGCACAAGGAGGAAGTACTCAGGAATGTGGCTCCAGAAGACCGATGCCAGTGTAAACGGGCGAGAGCCTGTACCATTGTCTAACATCCATGCTCAATATAATAACAGCAATATTTATTTGTATTTTCGTCAAATCTAAAGGCGCAGTACATATTTCTATAAAGTTTACACAGTTGTAACACGTGTTACCTCCTCAGATTTATGTGTTTACTATTTTTGTCTATTTGTGTTGCGACATATTTAGCTGATTTATACGAAATGTGATTTAACTTGGCCTTGTGCGAAATGAATATAACGTTCTTGGTCCTCCGCCAATGAGAATATTTGAGTTGATGATTACATTCCGGAAAAATCTAACATCGTGTCAGGAACTTGATGATTATATATCAAATTATTGTCAATAAATTCATGTATTTTCACAATTATTTGACGTTAAATATCTCTCTCTGGATGCAAATTCCCTCGCTTACAATTGTAATTATCAGTTTGGGTAGTTTTAATCCTTTTTTTAATACTACCATTATTTCTGCACATATTTCTTCTGTATTATACCCATGGTATTAGACTTAAAATAACAATGTTTTATGTACATGTAATTCGGGCAAGTGAATAATTGATCGACCGGCTCGTACCTAGAACAACAGACAGTCCGAGACAGATAACTAGGCGGATGTTTGGCCTGGTGGATCGTATCTGTCTATCACCCCTCAACACCCAGTTACGTCGTTAAGTCATAATATACATTAATTATCTGCAATATGTTTGCCCCGACAAGTGGTGCACATTTATTTCCCTAACCAACAAAAACTTGTAACTCAATAATCAAACAGGGACAGAATACTTTAGGGGAACGTTTCAACAGGACAGAGAAAATCTTCATCAATGAATCAATTATAATATTGTTTGCCGGCTTTATGATTAAAATGTATTTCAAGAGTTTTGATTGAGTGTACTCCTATACTTGTAAGCATCACATATACATTAATGTAATAAACTAAATATATGTAATTATTTACACGTGCCACCTTCAAACAAAAAAATCGTTAAAAAACGATACCTTTAAAAATGAAACGCATCCCATATTTCTGACCAACCTTCGTTGGAGTAAAAGTACCACCAATAATACATGGTGATTCATTTAAAGCGTCTTCCTTAGCATTCTATGGTGGCTTAGTTGAGGTCAGGCTTAGATGTGGCCAGGCTGATGCTTTAATATCGTTCTTCCGAGTTGTTCGGTTACTCGATGGTCACCCTAGAAACATTTCCTTTGATATTGATAACACCTACACAATCAAATATTTACCAGTCTGACTAATATCTAATATCTGTATGTACAGCATGTAGTTTTGAGATGGACCCCGTGTGTGTCTGGGCTCCTGTGCACTGCACATCCTGTAAGAGGAGTTCGGCGACGAGGGAGTTGGATTACCACAGCGTAGTTTAACGATCGGAGCCAGTGATAAAACTATCAATGTAGGATTTGCATTCTTTGTCCTTGGGGCACGACCCATATATATAAGAATGTAAGAGAGAATTGATAGTGACATTCTAGTGGTGCTCATCCCTCAGACAGGCAGCAATCATGTCCATCAGGCTATTTTATGGAATAGCGCTTCTAACGGTACATTTTCTTTTTAGGGGTAGTATCATATATTTAATATTTGTTTGTTAGTTTATTCGTAACATCCAGGAGATCATTAATGGTTGGTCTAATTAAAAATTATCAGTATCATCGTATAACACAATAGTAAAGTTAACGAATATATTTCAAATTTTACAAATAACTTACATTTTTACATTTTCTCTCACAGGTTGCAGTAACTGCAAATGGAGGTAAGAATTTGAAAAACGTTACGCTCACATTCTAGATTCTATCGGTTAAAATAACGTTTGGGTTCTAAATACATTGCTGACTTATTAATCGAATTGAAATAGTTGACTTTACACCCCTCGCATTTTGTTTCAGTTTGGAGGCGGCAAAACAATGATCGTCTCAAAGCCGAAATAGGTAGGATGATTTGAACGCATTTGAATTCTAGTGCCGTCTCTAATTTGAATATATTCTAATACATGAAGTATATTTTGTGCTGTGTAGAATGTGGACACAAGCCGGCTGATATCGTGTTCGTCTTGGACGAGTCTGGTAGTATCTGGGGACCGCACTTTGTCAAGCAGCTCGAGTTTGTTAAAGGTGTGACAGATTACATGGACGTGTCCTTCAACCAAACTAGAATAGCTGTAGAGACCTTCTCAGACGAATACAGGTGGACTTATCTAATATTTTGATTACCTGCATAGTTAAAATCAAAACGGCTAAATGTTAAAACCTGATTTGTCTCCTTTTAGACCACATTTCCAGCTGGGCGAAGTCGTTGGTGACAAAGATTTGCATGCCAATATCGACGAGATTCAGCAGATGAGGGGCGGGACTAAGACCTTTCTGGCTTTAAAGTACATGACAGATGTTATGTTCGCCAAGGACAAGATCCGTTCCTGGGTGCCACAGATCGCCATCGTCATCACTGATGGGGAGTCAGAGGATCCAAAAAAGACGGAAAAGGAAGCCCGGAAAGCTAAGGTAGGTCATCAATACATTTGGTCACCTCAAATAACATCATGATATGTTTGCCCACATGACCTTTCATTTTATTTGTGAATCGGGTGCTTAGGAAAAAGGGATACAAGTTTTTGCTATCGGAGTCGGACATTCGATTGACCCGGAAGAGTTGGAGGCCATCGCGTCTGATCCGACACACGTTTTCTCGGTGGACAACTTCGATGCTCTCATGGAGATTCAGATCAAACTAGCCATCAAAACTTGCGAAGGTAAATTTAATTTACATGGGTACTCGAAAAGGGTTTGGAAAATTGAATTGAATTTACTGTTCGATTTTAACAAACTCTTTGTTTCGCAGTCACAACTATTCCCCCGCCTTCGACCACCACAACCACGACCACAACTACGACGCCAGCCCCAACAACAACCCTTCCCCAGTACATCCAAGGTCAGTCAACCTATATACACACATAGTTACATTTTCATTTACATAGCTTTATCTGGCGCCATAACGTTTCGTACAAAACAATTGTTTTTTTTCTAGGTTGCAGAGGTCGATTCGCTCCAGACATCATGTTCAGCATCCCCGACGAACTTGGCATCGCAGACACGGAACTGTCGATCGACTTCATCAAGGGAGTAGTGTCGGAGATGGCAATCGGACCTCTCATGGTACATTTCTTTGTAATTTGATAACGACGACGCAGTTCTATATTTGTTCTAAGGCAATCGGATTTACCAGTGTATGTGTGTTTGTTATTTCAGACCAGAGCTGGGCTGGCACCGAGAAAATGCGAGACTGCGAAAGGCATCCGCCTGAAAGACCACGACACCGCCGCCGCCATCAACTCGGCCTTGGACCGTCGTTACCTTCAGGGAGCAGCTATCGACCGACAACTCGAGTACATGTCCACTAAAGTAGGTCACGAAAGCGCTGTCATTCCCCAACAGTTCCAACTTCAATTGCGTAGTTCTTAAAACTTGATTCAATAACGGAGTGATCATAGTTCTTAAAAACTTGATTCAAATATAGAGTGATCGTATTGTAGGCTTTTGAGGTGAATTTTGGTGGACGGCCTGATGCTGCAAGGTTTGCCGTGATGATCCTTGACAACCGAGCTGATGATGCGAAGGCCACGCTGGACGCCGCTCTCGTTGCGCAGGAAAAAATGGACATATTCATCATCGGTGTTGGAGAGTAAGTGTGTGAGCGGGATGAGGGCGAAATGAGAGGGATATCATATTAATCATAAATTTACACAAAGGTCTCCCCCTTATTAATCGATATACTCCATCAATTGTCGTTTTAGTTTTGTGGACCGGGACGAAGCTCTTCAGATCGCATCAGCTGATGAGTTTGCCATCTTCGTAGACAGTTTCAGCGAAATCAGCACTGTCCAAGACGAACTGATCACAAAGATCTGCCAAAGTTTGTACAATTCATTCGCACATGATATTTAATTCTAGCCTGGCAATGTAGATTCGGCTATATGTAACACATCGATGCTTTTGTTACTTCAGGCCTGAACTCAGATGGATTCAGTAATGAATTTTAAAAGTCAGCACCACAGCACCTCAAACCAAGTCACAGTTTGCTATTGTAAATAGGAAGGAAGGAGGAAGCTAACAGACGAACACGATATATAGCGCGGTGATTTATAGTTATGTAATTTCATATTTACCAAAGTATCACTGTTGGCTGCACACATTTCATAAGTGAAATATATCATATTTAGCATTTATATACATCACATATATAATAGGTATATTTGTATAATAAATAATGCATTATGTAAACGTATATGACTTGACCACAAAGTATGATTCTCACATTAATACATAGTTATAGCTTGATTTTTAAAGCATTTGATATGGTATATTTGCTTGGGTAATATGTAAAATCTCTGTGTTTTGTTAGACATAATATATAATTTACTAACTTGAGGTACTTTCTTGCAACCACTATAGTTTAGAGAACGTCATTTTATGTTTTGTGCACGTTGAATAATAAACGCTCTTGGCTCAGACTCCTGTCTTGTATTTTTTATTTTATCACGGACATATGTCAGAGTGTCATTAATTACATTTGTATCCAAGTGTGACTTCATTATTGCCAGTAACAATTTCACCAAACCGGCGTTCAAATATTGGCCCTAGATAAAGAGTCCGCTAATTTTGTCATGGACAAACTACTGTACGGTTAGACTATGTGGGAAACATGGTTGAAATTATTTACACCTCAGCATAATTATACCTCACTGACGTTTCGTTTTAAATCATAACTTCGGCGCAGCTGAACATTCCCCGAATTTCAAACTTCCTTCTCAAACTGAGGTCTGTTTGTTAAGGCGCAAACAAAGCAACGTAACATCAGCGTGTGTTTTCCCCGCCCGACAAGCATCACAGCCGGCATCGCTGCAGACGACTCGCTCTCTTCAGCAACATTCCTGGAAAAGCAGGCCCCATTGCTGTCAAAACCTGTCCAACAGATGCAGTGCATCTAGTGCCCGCGCGCATCTCTGTGATTTTCCCCGCCTCGCTTCTATCTGCGGATATCTCGAGAAGAAAAGAATGATGAGGAAACGGATAAAACCAGCGCAAATCTGACTGCGGCTTCTGTCGATAGATTATTTGGATAATGTCTAATCCACCGTTATAGGTCGTCGGGCCGGATTTCAGTGAGCCCAGTCATTTGCAGGCATGTCTCGCCTCAGAGATACTCCCGATCGAAGGACGGACGGGATGTGAATTTAACACGTATCTATTTATCGCAAAATACAGGATTCGCTGCGTTCAGTATGGATGTTTTACTGCGTGGTTTTATGTTAGTTTTAACGTTTGAAGTAGGTAAGTGTGTACCAGTACCCGACGGGCTGATGGACTTCAATAACACTCGACACGGAAATGTGTCAGGAGTAGAAGCCTACTCAAATACTTCGGTGCCCAGTGAAGCAGGAATTGTGTTCACCAGGGAACTCAATGTATCAACTCGATTGAGCGTCACCACCGCTTCATATCTCGAAGAATCGGAACCACAGAACTCTACCTTTTCAAACGACACCAACGTTGAGCGGTTCAGAAACTCGTCCACCGATTCCCCTTTGATGACGGATACATTGACAACTGCAGGTGTATCTTCTGTCTCTGAAACCAGGCCAGGGCACCAGTCACTTAATTATTCAGTCTCCTCATCACCAGCATACGAGTCCAATTTATATAATCAGACCGAGAATGCCACCGAATTCAGCAATTCCGAGCCTACTAGAGAGAGTACATACGGACATACTGAGGGGGTTCATCGCATTACATCACCGGCGGGCCTGAAAGCAGCCACCGAGGAGAATCAACTCAGCATGGCATCATCGCCGAATGAAAGTGGCTTTTCGGTCAATAAATCCCCCGGCGCCGAGTCTGCCGCCACAGTCGAGTCTACTCAGCCACAGGTGTCAACAGCAGGCAGCCATCCCCGGACAGGAGCAGGAGAGCAGGAAGCTGACAGCGGCCGAGCCACCGCTATAAACGTCCCGGCCATCAAAACCAGCTCCGCTAAGGTCCATGTCAAGTACCAGATCAAACATGGAGAAAATGAGGTCATCTCTATACA
>JAXGGS010456819.1:0-11699 GCA_035585475.1 Armandia brevis
CAACTGGGAGATTGTTACATATCACTCAAACTCACAACTTTACACTTAGTTGGTAACTTGTCATTAGTATAGTAATGAATCATTCTCAAGCGAGCGTTTTCATCTCTTAACGTCGCACGCTGTGTGGCAGATGAGATGAAGAGGCAGGCAACAACACCACAAAGATGTCCAACTGATGAGATTATTTTCTTGATTCCTTAATGGAGTCACCTGCCGTTGTGCAAACTCGGTGCAAACATAAAGCGGGCTTAGATCTAATGAAATGATGTGCTTACGTGTGGGGCTACAGCGGCGGAGGCTGAGGCCGAGGAGATGGGGGCATCGTCGGGATGCAGATTGGGGTCGTACGGCTGCTGCTCGGGAATGCGCGGGTACCGCAGCAGATAGCTCGCGTAAAGGGGTTTCCTGATCCCGTTCATGGCAGCATTAATGCGCTCGTCATATCAATTCTGATCACTTATTAATTACACACAGCTTAGTATCATATACAGGAGATCCAGCTCCTTATCACGTCCGCCGGGTCGTATAAAAACACTAATCTAGTCAGCTTAACACGGTACGGTAGACCATAGGCCTTACAATATATAATCCTCGCGTGAATTTAAGGAGTTAACGCATGTCAGTTAAGATGATACTCATCCAAAGCTCCGAGGTGTTCACCCCCTTGTTTACATACTACATCTAAAACGTTGAATGTCGATCATCTAGGTTACTCCGGCCATTGTACCTGGCTAGCCCGGTGGCCATATTGTGAAGTCTCCACACGGCACAGGTTTATTATTATATCCATGCACATCAGCTGTATTAAACCGTTCGAAGGAGGAAGCTGCCATCGTGTAATCACTCTACGGTATGCAGCATCGCAGCATCCTTCTTTGTGGTAAATGCATGTGCTTAAACAGCGTTTAATCGTGTTGATATTCATACAAAGCGGATAGGTAAACTCGTTTCCATGACGAATCCATCGATTGATTTTTAAAATTCAAAACAGTTGAATTATTTCACGATGCCTGATCTGACATTTCAAAACAAACGTATTACCATGTCGTTAAAATGCACATTCAAGTAAAACCGTGATTACCACAGAAGATGACATTTCATTTTCAGCCGTAAATCACCGATAACCGCTGCATATTTTTAGAACAATCGGAGTGATCTAAATGAATCATCGGAGTGCGTGATGTAGTTTAATCCAATAATGCGCCGATTCAAGCCGTACAACAGCGTGTGTGTACTGCGAATCAAACACATTCGAATCTCACGAAGCCTTCCAAATCCGTTTTTCAAACACTCATCCCTCAACACCAGGACAGATTCCTACACAATACTAACGTCGAAAATACCTATCAAGTGCAAAATGCGAACGCTGAAGAAATCGTTTTCACTCGGGGAGTTAAAACGGTGACACTTCGTCCATTGACTCAGACATAATGCAAATGATGCGGAGCGAACTCCCGGGCAAATCAACACAACTGGGGTAAAATCAATAAATTCTAACAACTGATAAAATGATGTGGCCAATACAGTGAAATGTCAGCGCGAGTTTTAGGTCACAACATGCAAATGAAAGGGAGGCATCGGCCTCGACCACGTGTTGCCATGTGCTCGCCTATGTTTGCCACTTTTATTTAGTAATTAATCGCCAGGTACAATAGATCAAACTGGCTGCCGGGGGAGCTAAACAATCGCTGATTAAGCGGCCGGTTGGAGTTTCTAGCAATGCGAACACTTAAGCACAGCTGCTGTGAGTGGCTATTGTGCCTCCTAATTGACACCTAATTATCCACATCGACATCAGGCTGTAACGGGAAGAAAACATTCGCGTAGGAGAGACTTTTAATTGGACCAGTTTTTAGGGCGCAACATTCCATTCTACCAGCGGGTGAATGAATGGACGCTTTTTTGCAGATCTGTTTCGGGTCGCGGTCTGGTCGGGAGCGCGGGAAAACGTTTAGTAGCAGACGACTTTTTGCGCTTCTCATCGTTCAGTGGAAGCTGTGCAAACACAAACTGAGCAGTTAATGGGCTGCTGCTGAGGATAATAATTAATCTACACGGGCACGATGCGCCTTTACCGCGGAGAACAAACAAGCAGGGACTATTATTATCGAAGGAAACAATAACCAGGAATACAATGGCCGCCGGGTACTTCTAGTGAACAGCTGAATGTGACTAAATATAGCGCAGCGTTTGTACCTGCCATGCTACTATAACGGAAGCGCTCTAACTAGCTTCTCGCCCGGTGTGGAAGTCAGGTTCGGACAGTCTGGGGATTTCAGTGGCCCGCGGAAAGTTGGTGATCGAAGTGTTCGGGCGGTACGACGTACCGGTATACAGGTGCATTTGTGGGCAGGTGAACTATGGCTTTGCCACTCTAAAAACTGTTACATAATTTGATTCATAACTATAAGACGATCAAATGGGCAAAAACGTGGGTTATTGGGCAGGTGGACACATCCGGGATAGTAAATCTAAATGGTTTGACCAGCTGACTTATAGACTGTTTTTTGATTGATTGGATGACGCCTTATTGCCCTGTTAGTTGGACATGACACTTGTTGGTTTCAGTGGAGAAAGAAATCGGGCCTGAACAGGACCAACGCCATTTCTGAAGGATTTGCAACACATCATTGCCGTAATGAACCTTACCGTGCTTCCCTCTGGTTCTCCACCCCAGACCGAGAAGTTGCCTTCCGACCCTGTGTCCCCCTCTCCATCAATGATAATCACATTGTCTTCCTCATCCGGAAATCCCTCTGCATCTTCTTCCCCATCGCTAATCTGCAGAGAGCACGCCTCGTCCAAGGCACAATGACATTTCCCCGTGCGTTTGTTCTCGGAGCACATTAGACATATAAACTCGCCTCCTTCGCCATCGCTTTGTTCCGCTGAATCGGCGACACAATCCGCCAGCGAGTCATCGATTACGGCGCTCTCACGTTCAGACAGCATCGTCGTTACAGAACTACCAGAGGTCAAATACAGGTCGAGCGACGTAAATATCGGAGAACCGGGCGAATCCTGCCCCGATTCATCGCCGGCGTTAATGATCTGCTCTTCCGCTTTCCTGCCGAGCGACTCAATGTCTTCGAACTCGACGAAGATGACGTGGGGCGGGGTGAACGTGTCGAAGGGGCTGGCGGCGGGCAGCAGGATCACCTCATCGTGCCCCTCCTCTCGCCCGCCGACGTTCACCGTCTCGTCCATAAAGCGCACCTTGGCCCGGGGCGACTTAACCTCGCTCTCCCTCTCCATCACCGGCGCGATAAACGTGCATCGTTTACGGTCTTTAAGAATGGGCGAGGGAGGCAGGATGGACGCTTCGCTCGGGTCTTCTTCATCAATGAGCAGCGCCTCGTTTTTCTCACAGCCAAATCGGGCTTTTGATTTCAACGCCGAGGGCCGCCCTTCATCATTGCACCGATCGCCCCCCAGTGAGTGTGTTACAGATTTTACAACATCAAGCTCAGTGTTATAAAATAAGCCGCTATCGCCAGCAGGCCGCATCTTTAAGTCAGCAGGAACAGATTTGTCATGTGAAGCTTCCGCACGAGCCTGCGTATTGTTGCCGGCAGGTGACGCATCACCGTTATCGCCGCGATTGTTGCTTTTATCATCGAGGTAGCTGGAGACATACCGGCAGAGCGGCCGATCCTGCACGGATGCCTTATCTTCATCATTTGCGTCATCATCAGCAGCGCCACCGGGTAGCACTAGGTAGTCGGCGTGGATGGGCGGAGGGGGCGAGGGGAAGTCGTCGGCCGCCTCCAGCACCTCCTCCAGAGCGTTCTCCCACACCTCGCTCAGAAAGTCATCGATGAAGAGGGAAAGCTCGCGGGCGTAAACCTGCGAGTACGCCTCCCAGATGGCGGCAGTGTCGCTCTCCTGTAGCGGCACCAGGTGGCCGATCTCCGTCACTGACAGCGCGAGAGGCGACACGCCGCTAATCGGGGTCGGCGGGGGGGTGACGTCACCCTGTCGGACTATCACCTCCGCCTGGTGCATGACGTCATCGACGAAATCTCCGACGAGGCTGAGCGTCTTCTCGTCCGCGTGAAACCCATCACGCCCGCCCCTGTCAGGTGATGATAGATGGCGGGGATCACCCTCATCATCATCACTGTCGCTGGAGACGTGACATATTACACCCTGCGACCCATCACCCTCGCTGTCATGCGGGTAAGGACGTGCTAGCACCACAACCATGTCCGTATCACTGTAACTCACCTCGAGCGACTCCCAGTCCTCCTCGCCCTCAGCCTCCGTAGAGCTGCTGCTGCTGCAGCCGTTAATTACCGTCTCACGATTGTCCTCTCGTAGAAAATTATCCACGTCGTAGTGTTCGAGGAGTGGGGAAGAGTCCTCGCGCGTGAAACCCGAGCAGCTGATGGTTAGATGGGACTCCGCTGCTGCTGAGGCAGGGGGAGCAGGAGAGTTAAGGCGGGCGGCTAGCGAGCTGACAGGCACCAGCTCCCCGGCATCTCTGTTTACACCGATAAATCCCACCTCCTCGGTATCGCTCTCCTCCTCCTTCTTCTTGTCGTGGTGAGGAGAAATCACCCCGGCGATCCTGTCACAGCTGTCGACGTCTCTTAAGTAATCCATTTCTCTAATGTCCTCGCGGCCGGCGAGAGCAGCCTCCTGGAGCAGCACAGGTAAACCGACGCTCGCCCTTGAGCCATTGACGCCTGCCTTATCCTTCCCGGAATCATCGATGAATATCAACAAGTCATCGGGCGCGACCACACCGCTCGTTTTCTCCTTCGCCGTTGTTGTCTCACAACTTAAATCACCGCGCAGCGCCGTATTATCGGTGCTTATTTTATCTGCCTCCTCTGTCAGTTTGATGGGTTGCTGCCCGTGTGAAGTGTTATCATCTCGGTTGTTAAGCGAGGTGTTTTTATCCCCGAGAGACGACGCTGATTGCTTCAGCGGTGACCGCGTGCTGCTGCAGCGTGGCGGCTCCTCATCTCCGTGCTGCTCTTTGCCGCCATCTCCGCTGCTCGTGCTCGTGCTTAAAGCTCGGACAATCTCCGGCACGGCATCATCGGCATCGACGCCGACATCAGACGACTCAGTGATCCCCGCACCAGTGCCCCGATCCCCGCCGCCGTTTTCCGCCTGGGGAGCCGGCACGCCGGTGTCGCCGGTTCCCGCCGGCTCATTAGCCGCGCGGTAATCACTATTAGCCACACCTAATCCGCCCGAGTTGGCTGAGAGTTTCTCGGCGCTGTGATCTCGGCTCGGCCTTCCTTCCTGCAGATTACAGGCGATCATAACATCCCCAGAAGCGGGCGTACCCAGATTGCTCGGATCGCTTTCATGTCCACTCCCGGGAGTTGGCTTACTCGAGTGTCCGCATCCCATTCTCACCTGTGTTCGGCGCGAGACAACTACACGCGTATCCGGCCTACGTTTCCAAGGTTTCCTAGCGTTACTACCGGTAACCGTTACACCGTTGTTGTGATACTGTGATGTTGTCGTTGCAGGATGTCGATGATTGGTTGTTGTTGGCGGCGGTGAGGACCAACTACAAGCTAATAGCCTGGGGTACCTGTCCCCAGCCTCCGTTGGGCTTGACCGTGCATCCCCCGCACCGGGGTCGTGATTGTCACAGTCCTCCTCACCTGTTACCGCATCCCCCTCCTCATCAGCGCCTGACGCCTCCTCTGTCCACACCTCCTCGTCTGCAGAGGCCAAATGATCTTCACCGGCCCGCTCTCCTCCGCTCGGTGTGATCTCCTGAAAATTTAATGCCGCAAAGCTTGTGGGCCTGCGCATAAATGGAGCGTTTCCCTCGTTTGGCCGGAGGGCGGAGAAGGTACAAGGAGCATCGCCCTGACCTGCTTCTTCTGCTGCTTTAAGGATGAAATCTACCTCATCAGTCTGCCGGCAACTGGCAGCAGTCGATGCATGAGGGCTTGCCTCACAAATCTGCGGCGTATTCAGGCGGTGTGTGGTCCCCGCAGGCCCCGTGCGAGCCCGGCTACCTTCACTACCTCCCGCCGCTCCGTCAGTGCCTCGTTTCTCTGCCGAAGATCCGCCAGTCTCCTTACACATCGGGCCGAGGCCAGCCCCAGCTTCTCCTGCGCACCTCTCATCGCTTCTCGCCGGTCCCAAACGTCCCACACCATTCACATCGTCAATATCACCCGGAAAATTACCGCCAATGAAATGCGTCCGCCGCCCCGACTGGCAGCTATTGTCACCGTGTTGCTGCCGGTGGAGGTGGGGATGGTTTATTTCCCGGTCGCACACACGGTCCGAGTAGCCCGGACCCGAGCAGCCGTCAGCCAGAAACAAGCCGTCTCCCTCGCTTATCCGTGCATAATTCAGCGCTAAGACGCGAGGATTATCCGACTTAGGACTACATGATATAGTTGGTGTATTGCTTGATAAATCAAGCGTCGCACGAGGCGGGGACCCGCTGATTGAATCTACAGCCGGGGCTTTCTGCCGATCAGGGCGGGATATCCCCGGCGCTGCCTTTTCTGGCGGCTCAGCACCTCGAGCATCCGGGGACGTGGTGTTGCCGCCAGCCCGGCCCGACTCACCGTCTCTCCCCTCCCCTTCTCCTTCCTGCTGGTGCAAACCACCTGGTAATATCTCCACTACGCGGATACGAGCAATTGCCCGTTCATGATCAATGCTGCTGCGGCTGCCGGAATCATTGTTTATTGAGCAGTCGAGAGAGTAATTACTTTTGCTCAACCCTACACCGTGCTCGCTCTCTACAACAAATGGAATATCACTACAAAGTGGACGCGCTTCATCGGAGACAGAATTGAAATTATCTTGATGTCTTTGGCTATCAGTTTCACGTGTGCCAGGAAGGGGCACGATGGATAGCCATTGCTGGCATCTATCAAACTCCACGGGAGGGTTAAGGTTGGTGAAGACAGACCGCCTTGTTGTAACCTCAATGGGCTGTCCCGGTGAGGTGGCCTCTGCATCTCTCGTGAAGCACCTGACCTCCTTAACAGTAATGGATGTGTCACCAGCAGACCTCTGTCCACTCCGCTCCTCGCCCCCGCCCCTCTTATCTACCGTGTAGGAGGGTTCAGCATCCCCGGAATCAGTCACCAAATTATCCCTCGCTGTACGGGAAGAGATAGCGCTCTCTGTTAAGGCAGACTGCGGTTTTAAGCCGGGGAAATTAATGTCATCCTCAACTTCACCGCCGGATGCTCCCGCTAAAACATATCGATTCGAGGCTGACTGATGATCAAACCAGACGGGGGTTTCGGCGCGCGCAAAACTTGGGCCTCCATTTGTCGGTTGTAAAAGGCGTGCGTCTTCGCCTTTGATGGGAGCAGGCTGGCGAGCACCACCGTTTGTGCCTCCTTCAATTACCGCGCACAGATCGTTTACACGATGTTCATTAGCCGGGCGGCTCGGGCTGGAAACACTCGCGCGGCTATCATATCCACTTTCTAACGGCGAGTCTAATTTACTCGGTGATAAACCACGCCGGTTGTCACCGTGCTGATATTTCTCGCTATCGTTTCCTGCTCGCTGTGTCCCGCCACCTGAACGCTCGTCATCATCTTCCTGTGTGTGCCGTGACCAGGCGGAGATTCGCCCTGCTCTGCGTATCTCATTATTATTGTCCGTCTCGTTATGTCCGGACAGTTCCGTCCCCTTCCATTCATTACGCTCAGTCACGTGTTGTCTCCAACATTCCGCCTCCTTTTCGAATGGTTCTGCGTCCGCGTTACTGCTCTGTCTGCTCACTGCCTGTTCAAGATCATCGGTTTTATCCTGACCTCTATCTACTGACACTACATGTATTTGATTGAGAAGTTCTGTCTCTTTCCCTCTATAAAGTCCTGTCTCCTTTTGTCCATTACGCTCTGTCTCGTTCTGTCCATTACGTTCCGTCCCCGGTCCGTTATAGTTTAATTCATGTGAGCGTGGCTCATCAGTGGCCGGCGATTCCTCGCCTCCCTCCACAACACGGGTAATTTGTGTAAAAACCTTCCAGTCATCCGGCCTCGTGGAGAGTCGCAGCGGCGGTAGGCGCGTTTTTATCCCCTGCTCCTTTCGGCGGTGTGCATCGCCCGCCGGAAACAGACGCCCGCCAGCCGTAAAACTGGCCAGCGTCAGCAGATTCGGGTCTTCGCGGTTTGGAGACGTGTCGGGTGGACCGGGGTTGGGTGGCGGTAACGAGTTAGGTGAGCTCCACGTGAACGACATGCCGTAAAACGTCGTAGACCATCCAGTAAATTACCAGCAATTTGTGTAAGTGCCACCAGACTGCGGTGATACGGCGGATTCCTTGTGTAATCTCGGCAGAGATAGGGATAAGCTGGGCACATGGATGAATCTCCACATTTAGATAAAAGCCTGAGCTACAATGGAAATCAGCTATTGTTTTTATTCCTGTATATTGGTAGCGTGACAAGTAATGCTAGGAATGTTTGGATACGAGGTTTACGATGGGCAACGTTTCTGGGCAATTTTCACCAGTCTTGCCGTGTTTTTTTCTTAACCGATCTTGTTTTTTACACCAATCTGTCACACAAATGTCATTACGCTGGCCAATATTGCTTCAAGCCTGCAGGCTAACGTATCTGTTCTCTGTGAAAGATTAATGTCTATACTTGACAATATTCCTCACAGCTTAGAGCGCGTATCAAGCATGCGAAACCCCTTTAAGCATGGTCGGAGAGCCATTTATAATACGATATAATGCCGCATTTCTAAGTAGGCGACTAACTATGACAATGATACTGCTCAGTGTCTTTGATCATTGGTGAGGATTTGTTGAGTTCATCACATCACTGATCTTAGAGCTTCTTGTGTAGATCTGTTTGAAGTGATAGTATATGACGTATTCCGAACAGTGGTATTGCTTTTTAGTACAAAACTGACTTTGATTCACTCTAACTCCGATATTTATATGATGTTGTTTACTCCAACACGGTATCATGCTGTGTAGATTATAAAAGAATCGTATGTCATGTGATATTCTGCTGCACTTGGGTCTGATTCATTAAGACAGAAGATTTTCCTGGAAGTGTCACAGCGACACGATGACATATCGATGAGATGATATCCCCTGACCCTCACACAAAAACAACCTCAGTTCTAAAAATCGGTCAACACATATCCAAGAAAGGTAATGTGAGACGCACTTGTATAACGGAGATTCAAGGCGTGAGCATTAAACAACGCACCCTACACAATGGCTATCGTGCCTATTTAGATGTGTAAAAAAACAGTCGTAGATGCTGTGAGAGCACGAGTGAATCACTTTTCCTTACTCCATGAACCCTCATATAATAATAGTTAAGTAATGGAACACTAAAAAAAGTGGAATTCCGGGAAGCCTTTGTCCATCTCTGGATGCGCCGACATGTGTTAATCCTAAGTGTTGTCTCACGCCGAATAAACACACAAAACAAACTTAATTAATCCAGGTGTTACAAGACAACACGCTGCCACACCTATGAACACATGCTCCCTAAGTGAGACCTCGGACCATCTCAGTCTACTGACCGCGTGGTCACGTGGTGTCAAAACGCCCCTCACACCTAACAGGAACGGTTTAAAAACATTAGAAGCCGCGATGTGTCAATAGCCTTACGTAACGCGCGTGTTTTCTAAGGCCACTTGTTCGAACTTCTCAACTTTGTCAAGGGTTTAACTATTGACCACTGGTGTATTCCATAAAGTGTCCTGGTGCTGCTAATCGAACCGCAGGTGATTCACTAGCAGGAGCCTCGATCAATTATAAAAAATGAAAACCGCCATCGTAATAATACCGTCACAGCGTGATGCATCAAGATTTAATCTCATCGGGCACAACAGTCTTCAAATTGGTTTTTAAAAAAACCACTTGAAAATCGCCAGCCTGTGGATAGTAAACGCGGAATGAGGCCCGTTAAAGCAGCACGAGCCTCGACTGGCGCGTCGAGAACCTGCTGACTTTAGTAATGAAGTTCGAGAGTTTAATGCCTCGCCGACAATAGAGAAGAGGAGATATTTCAGGATTAGTAAAGTGCTCCCGGCCCTGCCCCTTTCATCAATTGCTTTATAACAACATAAGGTGTAGCGCCTTGACGAGGGTTACGCAGACGATAAAGAGCTGTCTGAATTTTGAATTAACCCACGCCCCGACTGAGACATTGTCCCAAATGGACATATTACAATGTGACATTAATATCTTTAATCCACGACTAATGCCGGTTCGCGTTCATTGACGGCTGATTAAAACTCTAAAAGAACCGGACAATCGAGAGAATATTTTCCGGTACGTCGGCAATTAATCAAATCCAAAATCATAACACTTCGCAGCTGTTTGCGGGGCACGACATATAGAAACATATCCCTATGCAAATCATACACCTTGTAGCCACTTTCAAGTTGTATACATGCCCTGAGAACAGCCACTTGCGCTGTTTGAAAATGGATATAAATCCTGTTTTTGCCTGCGAGCCAGGGAAGATTACATATTTGCGGATCGCCATAAGCCCTCGAAAGTATTTTACTGATCGATGCCATTGATTAAGCGGAGCGGGCAGCTATTCGCTATATGTACTATCCGTGTAGCGATCACTCAGTAAACTAGTACACGTAAAAGTAATCACGGTGTGTCGTGCGTGGCCCCTTTCTGTAAGAGAATGGGTGATTTACTGTGCACTACCGTGCTGGCATTGATATATGTATATCATATAGAAAATGTGGTCACTTAAATCTCGAAAATCGGCGAGATGAAAATAATAAATCCTTGTAATGACCTTAGCTGTTTTAAGTGTTCCTTTTGGCTTGTACATTTTCCCCTACTCTGCCACATTGAATATCAAACTATCAAGTCAATAAACCTTATTATATGAAAACAAAAACAAAAAAAACACGTCTATATAACGCGGGCAGCGAGAGAAAAATCTAAAAGACCAATATATAGATTGCCTATGTATTCCTATGAGTGGCCTTTGACCCGCGTAATATAGAGCAATTGAACAATCAAATGGAAGGACATGTGAGGGCTGCGTTATAATGAAAAACAGATTATGTACAATCGCGTTATTAAAAGGCTCTACAGTTTTCTTGATGGCAAATAGGTAATGCAGCACGAATAGTCAAACTATTAAAGCAAGCAAATCATAGATAAACATTCTTACTTAATTTCAAATATGGAAATGTGTACCGGTATGTGTTAAAGTTCATCTCTCGTGATTACTGTGCACATTGTACTGGCTTAATTAAGGTCATATGGATGCAACCTTCAACTCCATAACATGCACCAAAACCTGAATTAGGGTGCCATTATTAAGCCGAATTAAAATTGATTGATATCGGTCACGTAGGACTTGCAGATCCGATTAGCCTACTTCTTTGATCCCGTTCACACTACTAGCACTGCTTTGATACAGCTTGTAAGTAGTGTGCGTTCTGTTTAACACACGTTTGGAAAATTGAATACAATTGTAAATCATGACTAATTTCAATTTAACATACACGTTTAAGATAAGCAACACGGTTCGAGCGATACGAGAAAGAATGTAACTACGGAATACTGCGCCATGATTTGAGTCCAAAAGATTTTAACACGTTAGAAAGCAGTCACATCATGTAAAAACACAACGCTAGTATACCGGTATATACATTTGTACAATGTATATCGTTATGCGAAAAGGCCCTACCGTTTTCAGGTTGAGTTTGAATGGTAATTCCATTTGCACATTTCTTTCACT
>JAXGGS010457152.1:0-11698 GCA_035585475.1 Armandia brevis
TGACATGTGGCAAATAAAGCAGGGCGTACAACCCGCCCCGCACCCGCCCTCCCCACCACCCCCCCCCCCCCCTCCGACACACACACATCCTTCCCCCACATAGAAAAACCCAACTATTTTCATGAAAATTGCTTCTTAACAATTTTTCCAACTGTTTTAACTCCTATTACTAATAAATATACTTCTATAGCCTGCTATATTACTGTATAGTCGTTTACTTTTTAAAGGCAAAAACTGATATATGGTTGATTAAGAATGTTGTTATATCCTTATGCACATTACAGCTGTGAATGAGTGCACTGACGGAGAAGCTGTGTGTGCTTTCGGAAGTGAATGTGTGGACACTGAGGACGGTTATACCTGCGAATGTCAACCTGGTTACTTCTTCAACCGGGAATTTATATCCTGTGACGATATAAACGAGTGTGACAACCCAGAACAGTGTGAATATGGCTGTGTGAATGTAGAGGGGTCCTTCAAGTGCCTTTGTCGTCCTGGATATGAGCCAAATCAATCTACCAACAAATGTGAAGGTGAGTGTGAAATCCACATGTCAAGGAAGGATATCAGCAAATAGATATGCAATTTTTGGGATAAACATAACCATCATTATTTGTAATGATAGAAATTGTTTACATTATTTACGATAATTGACTTGTGTATGTTAAATAACATATCGGATTGAATCATAACATTGCACAAATGTCATAGACAATGCTGCGAATTGAGACTGTCGACCAGAGATTATTAATTGATATAGATTATTGATTATTTACAGATATAGATGAGTGTTCCTCCTCCCCTTGTACACAGACCTGCACTAATACAGTGGGGTCATATGAGTGTGTGTGTGATCAGGGATATGTGCTGATTAGCGACAAGTGTATAGGTAATTAAGAGTTCCTCTCCGCCACTTGAGAATGTTATTCTACTATATTTATAAATAAAATTCAATGCGTATTTCTAATAATTATAATTTATTATTTAAATTCTAACTCCCTGTAGAAGCTTATATATATACAAATTATTTCAATGTCATATAACTTTTAATACTGGACTCCTACATAAACAGAAGCCGTTACAACGGTGGTCTGCAGTAGTACCAGGCGCCGGATGGTGGGGATAGAGCAGTGGCTTCACAAGTGTATATTTGGGTTCGAACCTAAATATGTTATAATTTCAGTTTTTTTTTAATATTCGCATTTATATCAATGGGTAAAGAAATTATAACTTTACCCATCGATAGAAATGCGAATATTAACATAAAACTGAAATTATAACATATTTAGGTTCGAACCCAAATATACAGTGTGAAGCCACTGCTCTATCCCCACCATCCGGTGCGTAAGTGACGAAATGTAAACAAAGTGCGCCGGACGCTGATGAAAGTAGTCCTACATTAGAGTCAAGTATTACAGTAAAACATATCCCTAATTCCCCTTTCTACACCTGTCTACCTGTTCCCTCAAACGTATAATGAGAGAGATAGGAAGGTGATCCTGTTTACTAGGACAACCTTTAAACTAAGATTTATGACCACCACATCGTGGTCCCTACTACAGCTCCAATCACCAAATCAACAGAGTACACAGTCACACCTACAGCGGATCGGACGGCCGGAACTGTTGCAAGCATGAACGACTGACGGGTGATGCGCGGACGTTAGTTGTCAGCAACCCGGATGTTCCCAAATCCTCGTCTCAAGATCCACCTGTTTTCTACAACCACTTTACTCGGTTCCCCATTTTCTCATTTTCCAGAATTTAAACTAGAATCCACGGGACCGTTGACACAAAGAGTGTCACCAGGTGGACAGGCGGTGCTAACCTGCAAAGTCATGGTGAATCTGCCCATGAAAGTTTACACAGATATCGGCGACCCAGAAGTACCAGCTCTCGGCTGGGTCGATCCTCAGGGTCTGAAAATACCCAACGAGATCATTCCTAAACATGACAGGCAAGTCGACATACTACCACGTTTTTGCTAAAATTGTGAACGGCGGTGGGGCAACTCTTGCTCAAAGTCTTCATGACATTGATCTCTCATTCGTTTGCTATTATTCTAATAATTATACAATCCAAAAAGCTTAATCACATGTGTTTATAGCTCAGTCATGATATCTTTAATCGGCAGGTACACGGCCATACATCCTGTAGACACAAACGGACAGCAGACAGAATGGACGAGCACATTAACTATAGACGACGTTCAGACGGAGGATGCTGGAGATTTTCAGTGCACACTTTACCATCGACAGGATAAATGGAGTCTTACCTTCCCACTTATTGTCACGTAAATTTGACGTATGTATAAATATTTTACAACACGTGATAGAGGTACGCGCCACACATGTCATGGAGAGAACAATAGTGACACTGTATTTTGTATCAGTTATTTGTCAGTTAATCTTTGCATGATATTTGATTTCCATCCGGACTATTGTGAATGTTGCATTGCTAAACATTATCGAAGGCACTCTTTGTTTATGTAGGATCTGTTTCATCTCAACTACAAATCAATATGATTATACAGTTTGCTTTAGCAATAGAGATATACACGTATGTGGAATCTGGGCATTGGTCAACTCACTTATAACAAGGCTTGATTGTTTGATCAATACCCCTGTGGTTTATTTAGTACAATCTTATATATGATTTTGTTAAGCGAAAAGTTAGGGTACTGATTGCAGGAGTTCTACGGGGGGAATCGTCAACTTCTGAATTGATAGAAAAGTCGGACAATAAATAGTGTGTGACCTCGGCCCTATCTAGAGACAAATAAAGCAAGAAAATTGTGAACTGCGGGCAAATATAGGGAGGGTCGTGATTTGATTTTGAATCTACAGGGATGGTCATATTTTTTAGGGTGGTATATAGGGAGGGTTAAATATTCATTTTCATACCACTGGGATGGTCTTAATTTGATTTAACAGATTTTCAGAAAATTTCCTGGCCCTCCCCATGGATAATTAATGTGTGTTAATTGGGGAGGGAAGGGGTGGGAAGCTCTTTTAGGGCATGTGTGTGTCAGGAGATAATTTGGTGTGTGTTGTGGAGGGGGGGGGGGGGCTTTTATTGAGTATATAAGGGGATAAGTTTACTTTAAAAAAGGATTAGTGTCCTTCAAGGTATTGGATTAATTATGAAGTTCTGGGAGCTGGGGCTTCGGGGGCGGGGGGATGAATGGGGTGTGTGTGTGTGTGTGTGGGGGGGGGGGGGTGTTGTTCTGGTGTCATAGTTATGCGGGTGTAATGCAGGGTTTTTTCATATTAATTATCTTTGACAGTTGGTGTGGCAGGTAATTTGTTTGCAAAAGAAGGGGGAGGGGATTAATGTTGAACCACCATGGTAAGACTATAGATATATGTGTTCTATGCTCCTCCGTAATGATTCTTATAACCCTTAGTGTGGGTTACAACAGCTAGTGCATATAATATCTACAGTGTTGGTTCAATTGGATGCGGCACACATAGAAGGGTGCCATCTTTAAACCCAGTCCGCACCAACGCTTATTATGCTGCTTAACGAGATTCACAAAATGTATGTAGGTATTTCCCGGAAGTCACACCTGGTCACCGGATTACTCCAGGGATGCGGTGCTTATTCTGTCCACCAGGCAACATTTTCTCGATTGTGTCACGCACTCACCTAGCTTAGCTGCCAATTCGGTTGACAACTGCCAATTATCAATATGAGCAACTGATCTTACACATATTTGATGTTCAACACTGCACTGAGCCATAATTAATGGGCGTGTATATCTGAATGAAACCATTAGTTTGATGCATTGTAATAAAACTTTGCGAAATGTTTATTTATGATCCGGGCAAATCTACACGTTACATCTTTAAACATGACATAATGCTATGCTAGGTAAATGTAGGATTTTTCAACTTAAATTATGATAAGTACAAATTATCAAATGTAAAGGATATATGAGCACATTTAATCTGTAATTCTTTTATCGCCTCTCACTCATCGCCATTTTATTGTAAACATTTCTTACTTATATATAAACATATCAGGATTACCATTGTAGAGCATTGATTATTTAGAATAAACAATCTTTTCTCATAGCCTAACAATTTTAATTGCTAATCATTATTTAATTTTATGAGTAGTTGTTAACTTTATGGGTTTTTTCGGAAATACTTCTGAAATCATTATTAAAATGTTTTGGTAATATTCGGTAAATATGTCAACAAGTAAATAATACTGGGCTCATCCATGGTTATAAAAAAGAAATTTTCAGTTGTTAGGGTGGCACATGTGGTTGGCGGATAAGGGGGGTGCTCCGGGGGATTGTTATAGCCCTAACTCGTACGTTCATGAATCTAGTTTCCCTACGTAATTGTTTGCTGACCAAAGGATTATTCGATCATCCTCCTTCTAGCTGATTTCCCGTTTATCGAATTCAGTGTTTTTTTAGGGATAAATATCTTATTGTTACGATCAGCAGCGCTAATGGGGTTTTTCTATTGTTTGACCAAACAGCAGTCCCATCAATAACAATTAAGACTCGCTGATTATTGATTTAGCCAGACAATTAATATCTTAATTGTTTATACTGTTTATTTCTGGGACAGGATGCTACAGTGCACTTTGATATGGTGATTTTACTGTCAATTTCTCACTAGCGGAGTTGTTTGTTTCAGGGTTCAAAGGCAAGTGTAGAATCCTTGGCTTAGGGATGACATATAGTTATTCAAGAGGAACTTCCATGTTTATTGTGTGCAACGGTACATAATACAACTTGGTATCGGGTCAAATCTCAGAGTGCTGTACGGGTGGAAGCGTGCCATCTTATACCTGGCCGTGCCCACGCATGTTGCGCCACTCCCCGAGATTCCCAAAGTGGATCTCCGTCGGACCAACCAGGTCACGGTCAACAGGTATTATATAACGCTCGAGATTAGATTATAGCAAATGTTTGAGATTAAACTAGTTTTACAAAGTCAAGTCAAATTGACTGACGAGTCGAAATGATTAGTGATGGGATGACGGGACTCGGATGTTCAAGTTATTTACAGAATTTAGGTAACACATAAACAGAAAGATATACATTGCCGCATATCATCTATTGGCGCTAACATGTGTTTAGTGCATTTTAACACGCCCGTCTGTTAGGACAATTAATAAAGCTCGATCTTGTTAATGTATCGAAATAAAAATCCAAGGAACAAGGATTACAATAATATCGAAGAGGTATGTCCCGTTTAGTACGGAATTCAAGTGGTCTGCAGTCCCATCACGTAGAGCATACACTGTAAACTTTGTTTGACTAGTGACTTCTTCTTTAGTCAAAGGATGTATCAAACATTAAAGGGATCCATATGCTATTATATTAACTTGGACCGGATCCAATGCTCGCTCAGGATCTGCGTCACACACTTTTACATGGAGTAAATTCACCATACCTGCAAAGTGTCTGTCCAGTATCAGAATTACAGGTAATCCTCACAATATTGTGCCCTATTTATGTCACTATGTAAGATAAACCATGTGAAAAGACAGGCAGTAAAATCACCTTTGAAATGATTCAGTTAAACAATTACAATGTTTTACGTAGCTACATATTTTGAAATTGGCGGGATAGAATTTTACGTTTTTCACCACGGTTTAAACCGTTTAGTCGAGCACATAAAAGATCGATGCCTTTCTTGTGAAGGCTGATGAAGTGAAACAACGATCCGTTTTGACATTCCTTACATCGGTTGGTCGATCAGTCGTAGATACAATACGAGAGTTCTATCAGCGAATGTTTTTAAATAAATGTATCAGCAGTTTCCCCACGCCAGGCTAACACTATCGATGTTGTACACAATGTTTTACAATTATTCAAGCAACATGCATGTGATTTTTAGTGGCCGCTTGAATATTCACCACACTGGCTGGTTTTCAACTTATTTTAAATCTAAATTGCAGATATATGTACGGTATAATTGTATACACTTCTCTGAATGTAAATGGATTAGAAATATTACAGTTTGCTACTTGGCATATCATTGATTGAATATTCTTTATAACTATTTTTTGCTGCAACAACTGTTCAAAGATGGAGGGCTCCGAGTATTCAGAAGTAAGAGATCCAGAGTATATTTACATCAACCCCGCTGAGATTGGTCATGTTCAGATAAATCAGCAAACAGCACCTGGTTATCTGACCTTCTCACCAGGGGGACCAGGACCCAAGTCTGAATCACTAGCAGCCTCAGTTCCTGAGTATGAGACACTGAATAAAAGTCCACACACATCCGCGCAGCAGTATGAGAGTTTACAGTTCTCAGAAGAGAGAAATACTGGAGCGACATGCCGCAAGTGTAAACCCAAAGTCGCCCTGGTTGTTGCTGTTGCTGTTGCTCTGGTGGGCGCTGGGGTTGTGGTTGGGTGGTACTTGAGAACAAACCATAGCTTGGGTGAGCAAACATAAATATAATAAATAAACAGCAATTATGATTCGGTGCGATTTTATAATTGTATCTTTTCAATATTTGCGCGATTGTTTATATTAAGGTAGGTACAAACGATAAAAATTATATAATGTTATTTGTTGATATATTAGCAGTAATGAACGAGTGTGCCACTGGGAACTACGCATGTGATGCAGGTTGTAAATGTGTTGATGAAATAGACGGATACTCCTGCACCAATCTGCCGGGTTTTTTATATAACAACGGAACATGCCCAGGTAAAAATCACACTACTTTATTAAATATAACGAAACGTAACCTTGAGTAACTACTCAGACTGCACACTACCCAACAAATCAGACCATATTATTTATCTAAATTATATTTTTATAAGCTCTAGATCTTATTTACGATATTTAAGCGTCCTGTTAAGATACATTGAAGCTGCCTGATATCATATCTGCACAGGTTAATTGATATTGACCTCTGAATGAGCCACCGTGTTTATTCTGTTTCAGACATTGATGAGTGTGACAGTGACGCATGCGCACCACACCAGTGTGTGAACATACCCGGAAGTTACGAGTGCGCATGTAAAAAAGGTTACAAGAAAACAGACGAGGGATGTGAAAGTGAGTAGTATAGTGAGTAGTATAGTGAGTAGTATAGTGAGTAGTATAGTGAGTAGTATAGAGAGTAGTATAGTGAGTGGTATAGTGAGTAGTATAGTGAGTAGTATAGTGAGTAGTATAGTGAGTAGTATAGTGAGTAGCATAGTGAGTAGTATAGCAAACGAGAACACTCCCCAGCCGCGTTATTTAAAAACAGTGCCGTAGTATATAAGAAACAAAGCAAACATTTAAATCATGATGCAACTTACAGCCCCCAGCCCCCACCGCAACACGCACACCGGTGTTTATAAAAATTGCTCCCCTACAACGTATGTCGCTGCTAATCCGATTCAAAATTCTTCTAATCTGTTACTATAATGCTCTATATTCGTTTATGTTTATGTTTTAAAGGTAATTGATGTTATATTGATATGCACATTATAGCTGTGAATGAGTGCACTAACGGAGAAGCTGTGTGTGCTTTCGCCAGTGAATGTGTGGACTCTGAGGACGGTTATGACTGCGAATGTGATGACCCTGGTTATTTCTTCAACAGCGAATTTATATCATGTGATGATATAAACGAGTGTGACAACCCAGATCACTGTGAATATGGCTGTGTGAACCTAGAGGGGTCCTTCAAGTGTCTTTGTCTTTTTGGATACAAGTGGAATCAAAATACTTACAAATGTGAAGGTGTGTGTAAAACGGTGTCGATTACTTTAACATATCAGTAGCATTAATATATCAAATAATAATAATACAAATTGATAAAAAATTCATCAAAGCGACCAGAGATTCCATTTATAATCTTTTTCTTTTACCTATTTACAGATATAGATGAGTGTGCCTCCTTCCCTTGTACGCAGAACTGCACTAATACGGTGGGGTCATATGAGTGCGTCTGTGACGAGGGTTTTGTGCTGATTAACGACAAGTGTATAGGTAATTAAGACTTCTTGTCCGCCACATTAGAATGTTATTCTACCATACATGTATTTTTAAATTAAACGAACGGGCTAAGCCGGGCTAGAACACGTCTGGACTGATCGACATACATGTATTTATAAATTAGAAATATGGCGATTATCTGTTGATTATAATGTAATTTAAACAACCTTTCTTCCTGTAGAATCTGATATCTAACAGTTTCTTTCCATGTCATATAACTTGCTTACTATTTGATATTTTCCAGAGTTTAAACTAGAATCCACGGGACAGGTATCACAAACCGTGTCACCAGGAGGACAGGCGGTACTGACCTGCAAAGTCATGGTGAATCTACCCATGGAAGTTTACACAGATATTGGGGACCCAGAAGTACCAGCTCTAGGCTGGGTCGATCCTCAGGGTCTGAAAATACCCAACGAGATCATTCCTAAACATAACAGGCAAGTGGACCTACTACCGTTTTCTTTGCTTAAATGCTGATTGCTGAATTTCCTTTGTGCAGTTGGTTCTCATGTTTCGATTTTGAAAATATAAAACACAAATGTATTATCCAGTCAGAAAAATAAAGCAATTCCGCGTCAGTAAATGCCGATATCATAATATAATATTAACTGATTCAACGTTTAATAATGTTGTTGTAAAGAACTGAAGATGATGTTTGCATCATCAGTTGCAGCTGAATCAAACGAATAACTCTCATGTCTGCTGTCACAAACAAATATGCAATCATTTCATATTTTCTACCATCACGTGTGTTTATAGCTATGATGTTTCATATTATATCAGGTACACAACCACAAGTCCTGCAGACACAAACGGCAAGCAGACAGAATGGACAAGCACATTAACTATAGATGAGGTTCAGACGGAGGACGCTGGAGATTTTCAGTGCACACTTCATCATCGACAGGATAAATAGAGCCAAACCTTCCCACTCATTGTCCCGGAGTCTTGAATCATCAGTAGTATCATATCGAATATGCTCATGTCAATATAGTAGTACATTTATCAAACACGTCAGAGTAGCATACATGTTCAACTTAGTAGAGTGGCATGTTTCACCAATTAATTTTAGTAGTATACACCAAATTATCAAATCATATACTGCTTACCACAATGGTTTACAAGACGCTCGCAGAATTCTTCTCATACAGAAGAGGATATGTAGTTCACATGTGAGTTGTACGGCAGCACATTATGTTAGAGCGTGAGAAAGATCATGCAGCAAACCAAAATGCGATCAGTATGAAATTGATGTTGGATCACGTTTTAATCAAAGCCTGGATGATGTATTAAGTATGTGAAATATCAGCTCCATATAACTGATAAATTCTGTGATTACTTTATCAATTGGTTGAGTATTTTGAGAATGAAATGTTAAAATGTTTTTCTCTAGCCTTATGGAAGACTAGAGTTTTTGGCAATTAACCAATGATTCATGTTGATGTAATAAACATAAAATTACCGGGTATGCCATCCGCTGTTTGTAAAATCTCAATTCGGGGAGGAACATGCGGATATTTTTTTTATATAGTTACACGGTGTAGATGTGGTAATTGAATGTTTAGAAGTCTTGTATGAAAAACTAGAACGATTCACCTATGTGCATATATCTATGTGGTATTATTAGTATTAAATGCATGTATATTTGGCAGAGTATGTTCAAATCCTCATTTATTCGTACTAAATGCATCAATAAACCCAATTAACTAAAACAATTAAGTATTGTGGTAAACCTACAAATAAAACAAGCGTGCATGAATAGTAATAATTAAAATAATAATGATTGAAATACACTAATTATCCATAGTGTTTATTCGGTTGTTGAAATGAACTTTTTGACATCAGAATGATTTACAACTATGATATTTTATAAATGGCAGCCTTGCCCTTTAAAACGAGATGTTGATTATATCACATTATAAAATAATACATTCAATGATAGATATAACTTACTGAAGTACATCATAAAATGTAAAAATGAGGTTACCAAGATAAAACATCGCAGACTTGATCAGTTGATTTAGTTCAGCATCACAAATGCGTGACCTCATCAATAGCAGCAACTGTATCATATCTGACAGATAAATCATTAAACTTGTTAATCAAATAAAACTTAAAATGACAAGGTAGAATATACAGTCAATATTACAGTATTCATACTGTAACAATAGCAACTGATTCTTACTCCGAAGGTTCCCCTCTCCCCCTCTCCCCCTCTCCCTCTCTCCCTCTCCCTTTTAAACGTGTATGTGTAATAGAGGCATAACTATCTTTAATTAGCAGTCTGTTACAGGGGGTGAGTGTGAATGTATGAGGAGATTTAAATATGTGCAGGGGATCACAGATGTTATTGTTTATTTTCATGTTTATTATTTACAGTTGGTGAGTGTGAGTGTACTGGGGGATGTTAATGCGGGGAGGCACACATGCCCCTAATGTGGCTGTAGAAGTTTGACGCTGAGAAAAACCCGGCCTATGCTCCGGCTGTTTATGATTATTTGCTGCCAAAACTAAACATGGACCCCATGCTCGCCATTTACAAAGATGTTATCACTGAAGCATTATTCAGGTATACTTATAGTTAAAGTAGATCAAGCTAACTTAATCACATTTTTGATCGATAATTTGATTTATATTTTCAGCATTTGTGTATTTGTCCACGCAATTGAGGAGCGCACTGCACAGGACTTTTATTGTATGTATAAGTTTCAGCCAGTTTGACAGTAAGATATTATTGCTGCTAGATAAGCTGTGTCTGTCAGCGTAATCTGGGTTTGATCTTTGAACTCATTTGTGTGTTTTTAATGGTGCTGCTAAATACAACAATAACAATTCAATCACTAATTTTGTTTTTATCCATTTTATTTTGCACCACTCTTATATAACTCACACAAACATATTTCGTACTTACAATACATGGAAATAAACTGAATTGCCACCAACATACTGATAACTTATCCATTTCTTCTGATTATTATAATCAGGCTCAGACCAAGGTGCTTGATAAAATCATTCAATGCACCTGTTTCTGTAGCAAAGCAATCAATTTACTTTAATAATACTGATATTAATATGGTGTTTACCCTGTACATCAGATAAATAAATACTGGCCCACAGGTGAAGGCTATCAGAACAATTCCACTGTAAATATGTAACATCTATTTATAAATACGGGGAATAACTGATACCGGGGACACTAAACCCTGTTAAATACAGACATTTCTCACTTAAATATAATTTAAATACTAGGCAATGAACATACACTTCCGACCTGCTTCATTATTTATATTATTGTCTCATTCACAAGATAAACAACTAAAACAACAACCTTGATATAGGCCATACTTGTTTATAAAGATACATGCACACTGATTCCCCCTGGTAAGTTTCCTGGTCACGTGTCTAGACCACGTGATTTGCTCTTCCCCTAAAGTTCGGAGTCTCCGTGATTTGTGTTTTCATGGAGCAGCGAGAGAGTTCCGTTTGTGTGCCGATGGTTCATGTCGTACTTCCGGTAGTTGACGGGTTTGCTGTATTGAAGGTCACCATCAGTGTCGGACAAGCTTCTCCTACCCAGGAGGCTGCTGTACTCAATGTGGTTGTCATGGTAACGTGGATTAGACATGTCCGCGGCGATTTCTAGCGGCAGCCACATGTCCTTGTCCCTGTCGACCTTGAGAATCATGCCGTTCCTGCCGACAGGTGGCGGGGTTATGTGCGGGAC
>JAXGGS010457263.1:0-11698 GCA_035585475.1 Armandia brevis
GTTTTTTATGCGGTATACGGTCCCTACAATTTCCCGTCCGTTTGGACGGATCCAAGTCCATGTTTTCAGCGGTGCCCCAATTGGAAGCCTATAAATGCAATAGTGATGATTAGATGCGAGAGAAGCTTTTTTTATTAAGATAAGGCGTTCACGTGGCTATGATGGGTAGCTAATATGTGCTTTATTATTTAATCACTTTGTCTGAACACCACACTTTAATACCGGAGGGTCTAATTTAAAACGCTGATTCGCATGCCAGACTATCCGATAATCCTTGCATTTAGGAGAATCTGGGAACCTCGGGAAAATGATGGCTGCATTCAGCGCAGTTCTGATCAGATATGTGTCAACAGTGTGTAATTACGCCCACCGTGTTTTCATCTTTTTGTGTCATGCGTGAGATTATTAATTGCCGATGCATCATCACCGATTCTTCAGGGCTTCGCACTCTTCGATCATTTACTGTGCGCGTCTATCAGATGTTAGTTGAGCTACCAGTACTTAAAAGAAGTATAAGTGGGCGATCGCCTAGTGTGGCAATTAAACACCAAGTACATCCCCACCCACACCCCAGTAGCCCTACTGCGATACCGGACTAAAGTTTATATCCACCATACGTTTCGTAGCTCGTAAGCTTACATGCAACTCATCGTTTGACATGAAGTTAGGGTACGACTGTCAGCAAATGTATGTTGATTGTTCTTTCAATGGACGGTTTACATTCACGAATACAGCTTGGTAAATATCCAAGAGCTAAAAATAACCGAATAGGGCATAGATCGTAGAACTCACGCCTGTATAATCACCTATATTAACTAATATGTACCGTGTAACGCATTAATAAAACCTGAGGATAAACTGTAGTCAAGTTTGCGCGCAACATTGTTCAACCCCAGGCTGGTAAAAAACGGCGCTAATACTTATTTGATAAGATACGGTAATAAACATGTATTTAAATTGAAAATTGGTGTCAAAACGTCTGGTAACCCCTGACAACCGGCTACCGGTGACTAAATTTATTTTCCTGCATGTGGGGCACTGTAATCTGAGATCGGCGATGTGGATTTCAATGGTGCATCATCATATGGAATGCGTCATCAATAATTACTGAAATATGGACCTACCGGGCACACAACGCATACATGTACCTCATAAAATGATTTCCACGATATATCGCACAACAATTGAGACTGCCTTGTATAAAATACAACAAAGTAACGGATGTGTGGTTGGGCAAACCTACAAATTATACTTTTACTCCTGAATAGTTTTGTAGCTGCGCCTCTATTTAGAAATCACTTGGATTGATTATATAGTGAACTGATTTCCATACCGTGTTAAGATCGGACAGGGAGAGCGATGACTTTTTTCTCGTATAAAACATCAGATACCATGCGCGTCTACAGCCAAGCGATACCTCGCATCGTGGTTTTTACCCATTTATTATCGCATGTTGTAAGCTTGGTGAAGGAGCGACAGCACAAATTAATCAACAAGTAAATAAATAACTAAATGGGCGGATTTATTCATGCGAACATGAACGGTACATGATTTATATATGCATATACCGGTGTTTAAATGTTTTCTATGCCTCCTACGGTGTTGTGGATAGGTCAATGAAGATTTGATCTAACAGTTGGGGTCGGCCACAGATAAAGAGCACGCGTGTATAATTAACGCGGAGAGTGTCATTCCTCAATGCACATTTTTGACAGCTCGATTTACAGGCTAAATCGGTGACGTCATGCAAATCTCGCATATTCGGGAAAACACCGCCTGCCCTTGACCTACATTCGGACCCCAACCCGTTCGATGAAGTGTTTATCAATCAGTTTAGTCAGCAACAAAATCGGATTCAAAGGAGACATGACTTTCAACAGCTTAACCAAGGTCGGAGTTGGTGTGAATACCTGACGTGGGGATTTCACATCTTCATCGATACAGAGACACGAATGAGAAAATCAATCATGTAACTCGATTATTGAAGCTCTCGATCATTTTACACAATAACCTCGCAGTAGCCACAATTTTATCATGCGGTAACCACAGTGCAACATTACAAAGCCGTTGTTCTCTGAATTCTTTACATTTGCCGTTATTTACGTGTGATCATTTTATAATCAGAGCCTCAGGCCACCATTACCAAGTTATTGCTACGTCAGCTTCTATGTGATCGTTTTCAACTACGGATAAACTGTAAGAGTACAGGCGAAACCATTGATCATAGTCAGAAGTGCAGTTATCATACAAAGCAAAACAACTAGTGTATGTCACCATGCATCTAACATTCTTCCATTCTCTGAGTAGGAATTTTCCATGGCACAAAACGAGAGAACTCGTAAATTTGGGGAATATAATTTGGCGGTTCATGTTTCTCAAATTTATGGCCGGCCGGTGATGAACAAAGACTAGTTTGCAAATATCGCATTAACACATTCCTGACACTATTTTAAATTGAGACACAGGAATTTACTCTCCCTCTCGTGAGTTTGCGGAAAGTTCAAAAGAACACCTGTTAAACCACGCTTTATGCTAATACAAGTGTATGTATCGTTGCTCTGAGGGCCGATGTCTCATGGACAAGAGTCGACAAGGCCGGGAATGTGATTTGTTTTTAGGGTTGAGTCTCGGTTATTCCTAACCCGGAGAAGTGTCAAGATTTTACACCTAGTTCAGTATAATAGTCGACTCGACATAATGTGACACTAAAGTTGACTAATCGACTGACACCGCAATTGTAGGAGACATACACACTGGGTAACAATTAGCTATTTCAGGTCAACAGGCAAGGTCAACTATATTTTTGCTGGTAAACCAACCCACAACAAGCTGTCATATAGTTTTCATATTTACGAGTTGCTTGTTAACATAAATATGATAGACACTCTGACTCGGTAAGTCTCTGGTACACACGACAACTCAGCGGTTAAACAGCAGATACTGGTGATTGTTTCACAGTTTACGCGCGGTTTCTCGCATGAGCTCTCATAAAACAGTGACTGGGGGCTAGTGCGAGCGTCAGAACTGATAAAACGATAACCATTAACCTCTATCATGCTCTCCTTTTTACAGGATACACACCATGAAACAAGCACGCATAAAAGATGCAGTTCAAACGTGGTAAAATATCAAATCGTGCGCCCACATCATTCTGATCAGTCCTCGGGGCGAAATTAATCGTGATAATGTTAGCTTGTTTATTAATCTAACCAGTGATGCAAATATTGTACCTGCTGTAAAGGCTCTCGATTCACAAAGATTATGACAGCATGCTTCTCGAGTTGGGGGAAGAGGAGCCACCAATCCTGTCACCGGAGACGGTGTTACTTATTTTTTAATCGATTAATTCCAATACGCAGTTCGACTGAGGTGAACGCGTCCATAACGTAAATTCCACGCATACATGTAATTGTGTATGGCTTTATAAATAAAAACTCGTTGTCTAAAAAGCGCTTGTCGATGTTTGGCTGAGCGCCCCTTCTACGGCAATAAAGAAGCCCCGCTGTTAACTTGTGACACTTTTGTAAGCGAGCATGTAGCTTGGTAAGAAGAGCAGACACCCGAATACACTGTCTAACAGACAGTTGCCCGGTAGCTCTTTTCATTGTTCAAGCTTAAGGGACACACGATGTGCTATGTCTTAATCTTTCGTAGTTCAGTCAAGGATAATTTAATGGCAGCATTTACGCCATCTAACCGTTATCCTCGGACTAAGAGATTCCCCGGTCGACAAGAAGCCAGACTCAGTCTCTTTAATTGCGGAGACCTTTTGGGATTATAAAGAATAATGGATATATGTGCTTCACTAAAGCTGCCAGTGGACAGTTTTTGGTTCTACGATAATCTCAAACATTAATTAACACGTTGTACAGTCGATTGAGCAAAAAAACAAGTCGATTATTAAAACAATTTTTAGAGAGGTTGACACACATAGAGATAAGCGCTAATCGGAGGCCTAAGCCTATATAAACTGCGCTATAGTACGAGTGATAATTGGAGCCATGCCAGACAGTGTTTTATGAAGATAATGATCTAATCCTGAGTATTTCGGGTGCTAATATTTGCTTTGAATAACATGGGTATTTTTTCCGGACACCAAAGTTACCGGAACGTCTGATTTTAAACTATGATGCCCGGCCTCTGATTCACAAACTAGACAAGCACAGGTTGCTTGTGTTTCGGAGAATCTGGAGGAATCGGGGTAACAATGTTGGCTGGAAACAGTGCACTCCTCATTGAATATTTGACTAATAATTTACCATGACGCCCATCGTGCTCCCGCCTTTTTGTATCCGGCTTGGGATTATAAATTTCCGAGGCATCATTACCGTTCCACATGGGCGATTATTATCTGTGCCCGTTTATCTGATGTTAGTTGAGCTACCAGTACTTCAAGCAGTGTAAGAGGGTGATCACCTAGTCTGGCCATTAACACCACGTCCATTTCCCACCCACAACCCGGTAGCTGCATTCAGATAATCTGCGACCCCGGACAAAAGGCTGTATCCACCACCCCGTGGCTTATTCCTAAGGGCACATGCAATTCATCTTAAAACGGCATGTATTTTTAAAATCTGAGTAACTGGTAATAATGAAATATCGTTTTACACAAAGTTGATTTACATATTTCATGTACATCAAATACTTGTCAATTGTTCTCTCAATGGGCAGGTGGGCGGTAAAGCTGCAGCTTGATAAATACCCGAGATGTAAAAAAAAAACATGTTGGACAAAGACCATCGCACCCACAACACTCATAAAAAACAATACATGTATGCATCATGTAGAGCACCTTCGGTTAAACTACAGTCAATGTAGATCAGTGCAAACACACACATTGTTCATTCCCAGGCTGGTAAAAAACTGGATAAAAACGTATGGAAATATTTGACGACAGACTTCCGTAATTCATGTCCCAGTACGCGGGGCGTTGTCATCGAGAATAGCGGATGGCAACAAGACATCACTGTGTGCTACACCCCATCCAACATAACTAAACTCATCAACCTGAATGCATCTATCGAAACTATACATTTCAAATACCGGTTACTATTAAAAGTCCAACATCAATTGAAGCTCTGTCTTGCTTTGTCACTATGTAACCCGGATATCTGGTTGGACGCACATGTAACTTATCTTTTTACCGCTTCCCCAGAAAAAGTTTTTTATTTGGGCGTTGGTTCAGAGATCTCACAAATCACCAAAAAAGAGAGAACGATGACTATCTTCTCAGGTAAAACATCTGATAACAGCCGTTTTCAGCCAAGCAATACCTCACGTCGTGCTTTATGCATTTTTTATTCGCTTATCGTTAGATTGATGTAGGATGGAATGTCAAGTAATTTAAGCACTCCCAACAACCGGGTGAATTATTGATATACATGTGCATACATGTAGTCTGTGCCTGTTATAGAGTCGTGTTTAGTTGAGTGAAGAACTGATCTCTTGGTAGGGGTAGACCGCAGCCTAAAAAGCACATGCGGCCAACTGTTCTCTGTTAAGCAATTAACGCGGAGAGTTTCATTCCTCGAGGCACACTTTTGATAGTTTGATATGATAATTTGTACGCCAAATCGGACTAGTGACGTCATTAGATCGCACATAGCCAGGGTAAACATTGTCTGCCCATGACCTACATTCACGTAAGCGACTCTGCCCTGTTCGAGCAAGTGTTTTACAATCGGTTCTAGTTGGCAACGAATTCGGATTTAAAGGGGACATTGCTTTCAACAGCTCAACCAAGGCCCGACATTTCGGGATTCCACATCAACTTCATCGATTCAGAGGGACGAATGAGAAAATAGTTGATCGATTATGTAAGTTGAAGACTGAAGTTGAACTTCTCGGTCATTTAAACACGTAGTAGCCACAAAGTTTTCGAACGTTATAACCACCTTGCAGCATTACAAAAACGTTCGTCTGTAAATACTTTCAATTTGCTCTATTTGTATGTGATCATTATATAAGCTGAGCCCCGGGAAATAATTCCCAAGCTTCAGTGTGTTCCTTTTCAAGTATTTGGACAAGCTGAAAACTACGCACAAAACCTTAATCGTAGTCATCAGTACCTGTCATCATAATTCTACAAAACAAGAAAAGACATGTGGATGTTGACCCCTATTCTAACCTCTGTCCCCTGAGTAGGAATATTCCGTTTGTACAAAACGAGAAACCACACTTATTTGGCGGATGTATTTCTGGCGGTACAGGTTACACAAACACGTGGCAGGCCAGGCCGGGTGACAAGCAAGAAAGAACACATACTTGCCGCATGCTGTTCGATTACCTATCGATGATGCAACCGATCCGCTCAGGACACTTCCTTGTTGTTTAAAATCGACACGCATCGAGACAAATATAGATCAGATGCTGAAGTCTATAGTGATTCTTGTCATGTCATTTGGTGTCGATTGATGATATTAATGGTAACCATGGACACAAGCCGTTACTATGGATATACATGTGCCATATCAGCCTATTTAAACTATTGGCATCCGTTTGGTTTAAATAAGGTGGATTTTATTTTTATTTTCATGGAAATCATTCTTACCTCTGTAAGTACCACGATAATATCCGTGACGGGAAGAGGCGTTGTTGATTTGAGGGTTGATGTCTCATGAGACAGGGAATGACATTTATTGCCAGGGCTGAGAGCCTCAGTTGTTGCGAGCAGATCATCAAGATTCTATATCACTGTAGACAATGCCCAGTTAAGTAGCAATGTTCGACTCGACCCTGACGCAAGCTGACGTTATAGTTAATATAAGATTACCGACGGACAGCATAATTGCACAGGTCATATTTTGATATATTCTTTTTTATCTTAAGGCAATTTGCAGAGTCCGCAATTATTTTTGTGAGTGAATTGTGAGGGTAAACAAACCGACCACACTGTGTCAATTAGTTCTAGTTTTTACGAATAACGTGCTAGTGTAAGCATCATTGACACTGTGGATGTGTGAGCCTCTCCTACACACGACAACTCAGTGTGCGGTTTAACACCAGAAAATCACGTTTGTTTACAGCTTCAGTTTCCGCACGCTTGCTCACACGCGCGCAATCTTAAAAAGTTCTACACCATCGTGCTCGTCTTGTCGACGCTAACAATCTTATATTATAAAGCAAGAGATATTCAATCGAGCGAGTCTTCTACGTTACATACAGTAGATATCCTCTATAAGGCGGTCATGGGGGGACAAGCCTAAAAACCGCCGTATAGCGGATACCATGTATTTTATATGGACCCGCGTTATAGAGAACACCATTAACACGAATAGGGGGACTAATAGCGAAAACCGCCTTATAACGGGGCGCCTTATAGGCCTAACGGATATCTACAGTATCATAAAGCAAGAGATTGAGCGAGTCATCTACGTTACATACTATCAACGAACTTTCACAGCGTATTAAAAAAGATTTGCTTGTTCATTCGTGAACATGAAGCCGACAGCTCCCTAGCGAGCAGACGGTCCGGAGGTTAACAGGCGGTATAGGACTGCCGCGCCCAGACGCGCACCTCCGCCCGCCGGCGCCGCCCGGGAGCTGCAGACAGGTGTCGTGCTTTATGGGTTCATTATCGGGCCATTGAGTCACCGAACACTGCTGATCAACTCACTGCATCAAACGGCTGTAAACAAATCGCTGTGACGCAAAGTTAGACTGGACGTGGAAAGATGAGGCATTAACGTGGCTCGTCTGGTTACAAATCTGATGGTGTAAGTGTATTGTTGCTGGATTTGTTGAGAGAGGGTGGCGATCGACTGGAGAGTCGGCAGTGAAAGATACCGCCACAACAACATCTCCTGGTTAGACTGAGGATTCGCGTAGCCGACGTTCAAGGTCCACCGAAATCTTCCTTCCAGGCCGCTTTGTATGTTTTTTGACAGCGATGCCGATCAACAGATTTGACAAGAGTGAACCAAAGATATTCGCAACGTACCACCATCATTATACGACATATAGTTCGCGAGAGGAGAATCTGCTAACTGTTCAATCTTGCTTGTGAACCGATAATGTGCGAGGACATTACTGTGTCTGCAGAGGGACTCAACCCAGTGACTTATCGGTGTGGGAAGGCGGCTTCTGGAGATGAAATATGTAAACACTCTTTAATCACCGACAGCGATATGACGTGAGCGCCGAGCTGTACTACGTGGACTCTCACATGGGCAATAATTTAAGGTGAGACCTTGGCTTGATAACCGTCTTGAAATTAAAATAATCAGAACTTGTAACGTTCAACTGTCCAATGTCCGGCCACTCGTACTGTTTACGGAACCAATGTTTGCGTCATTGTCAAATTCAGCAGATGAAAATGAAAACCGGTGGATCCGTTAAGTCCATCTATGGGAAATTCTCATAGAGAACATTATATTAGTGCAGTTTGTATACAAATCTCATTCACAAACTTCATAAACTTGACATGAATGAGCATGTGCTTGGCAATAGTTCGAATATCTATCAATGAAGTTCTCAAAGATCACTCGAGTACATAATTGGGCAGATTCAGATATGGTTGATCAGTTATGTAGGCCGACCTAATTCCTGACTATGTGCTGTTGCTGTTTGTAGAAAACAGACTACAAATCCTCATTGCAGTATATATAAAAATACTACGGCCAGTCAAGCTTGTGGCCTATCACATATTTAGTTTCCAAGGGTCTGTAGAGCTCTGAAGGATTATCATGTGTTTATTTCAAGTTATGAGATGCATTTGTGATACCTAATATAACACGCATGAATATTCTATAGGTTCATGGGAATAAGTGATCTATGAAATTGGAATTGGGTCAATAAATCATAAGTTAAGAACCGCCTATCCCATTTAGTGCATGTATGCTTTAAAGGTTTGACCCGAACAAAGGCCTGATAGGGGCCACAAGACCCCAGTCGGGACGGCAGGTGGCAATACCGTACGGGTCTATCTCGTGGGTTTGAGCCATCGCCAATTGCTTGCACACTAGCCCAATCTAAACGGTGCCTGTCAAGACACGGGTTCTGCGGCCAGGCTACATTTATACATGTAATTTTTCATCAGAAACAGCTCTATTAACATAGGGTCAGTTGTTGCATTTGAGGAATGATTCCCATTGCATGTCACCACAGATTGAATAGCCTGTCGATACCCGTGGGTGAGGTCGCGGGAGTGAATAAATATTCAAAATCGATAATTGATATTGAATTGGATTTCATTTTGTATTTGCCAGTCCGAGTATCCTTTCCTTTCGGTTTTGACCAAACAGACTCATTTTAGGGTGCAATTTTACCAACTTGGACATGGGCCTGGTGGTTAAATAAAATGCGAGGGTCCATCCCACATGACATAGGCCCCGTGTTCGATAACCAGGTACCCCTTGTAAAAGTCCTACTCAGCGAACTCAATAGCACTATAATACTATATATGCCCACGTGTTTGTGATACTGAATTCTTGACTTAGGCCGGTTTATATACTTGATCATATATTCAGTTCAGCCAATACCCTCTGTGGTGTTCATGTTAAATTCCGGTCTATTATTGACACTTGTGGTCTTAACATACTCGCTACAAGTGAAAGTACTCTCAACAGAAACGGGTTCCGATGGCTACAACAAACAAACGAGTACACATTGTTAACATACTTAATCATATGTTTTACTGTTTAAGTTGCTGTTGCATCAGTTTATCTAGTCACCATAGCAACAGTAGTAAATAAACTCACTCTTGAAGGATAAGAGCTCGGGATGTTTTGGCTTATAAATAACTACCATTTTATTATTGCCGCCCACCAAGTTATCCCTAAACTATCCAAGCAATTCATAGTAGTCTGACATAAAGCGTTGAGTACAATAACAGCTTGTCTTGTCAGACTCGTAAGCGATGAGTAAAAAAGCGAAACGGTGGCAGATTAATAAATTATTTGTCATATTCATGGCCTTCCAACACCTGTATTATTTTTCGGGTGCACATAAAACTTCTGGCTTCGACACGGTGAAATCCCTAAATACCGTAAATCATGCGAAACAGGTTTTAATTAGTAGCAATTACTTCCCGTGATTTTACAGAAGAAGCGGCAATGACAATAGTGTTACATGTATGTAAAAAAAAGACTGAAATGTTTCAGCTGATTCTTAAAAGATGGTTTGAATCAATGTACATGTAGTTTATCCCCCAATTTCCAATGTCCGGTTCTTAAAAACATTGTCAGCCCATAGATACCGAACTAGGCTCTTGGCAGTTATTTTACACAGATATGTAACTTTTTCAGCGCACTGCTAAGTTAGCTGCTTGACTGTTAATAGAAAATGTTTCCACATTGTAATCAATCCTCGGAACGATAGGCTATAACTGTCGTTTATCTTCAGTTTGTATAGACTTAGGACACGCCACGATAACAAACACGGGATATTTGGTTGAGCACATGAATGTAAAGCACGTTCGAGGGCAATTAGCATCATACGCATTAAATATTTCCTTAATCGTCTACTTATTAAAATGTCGGCGTTCATGAGTCGACATTTTTGTCAGCGATGCAAATGCCACCGACAGTCACATCCAAATACAGTGCATTATTTAATTTGTCTGTCTGTAGCCAGGGTATTGTAATCTGAGACAAGTGTATGGTAATAAGGCAACATCCTATGACGCACGTCATATATAAAATAACTGAAGCTATAGACCAACAGCACGAGCCTTTGTCTTTCTCTCGATACATTGACGCAATAGCTGTCTGTTTGTCTGGTTGGACAAAGCTGTTACGCTGAAACCCAAGAATTCCTTGTATTTGTGCGCCCATCCATAGCTATTCGAACTAGAATCACTCAGAAAGTGAGCTGACGACTGTACACAATATGCTACATTGTACGTGCAGGGAAAGCGTCGCCTTTCCGCATCACCGAGCACTCGTCAGTCGACTTGGATAGGTCACGGTGACGTCACCGGGCTGCTCCCCCTTAACGCTGCGTCTAAGCCGAGAAAAAAACAATGCCGTGAACATTTCTCACGGGCGAGCTTCAATTCTGTGGACATGGCGGGTATGCATATTGTTAACTTTGTTATTGCAAACTTTGTTCGTCAGCTCAAAGTCGTATTTCTGTGAAGTGGGCTACATTCTGTTAGGGAGGAGGGGCAAACTTTGGGGCTGACTACCAGGTAGCCTATTGTTTAGGGTCGATCGAGGGGAAACCGGACTTTTTTTGTGACGCAACTTTATGACAAACAGATATCACGTCATCTTTCTTTTGTTATCGGGATGGCGCGCCGATGGAAAACTCCACTCAAATTTAGGAGAAAAATGTTCATGCTGACGGCAGCAGCCGCGGTAGGTGCATTAAGTGTGAATGAATTTTCGTTTGTTTATACACTGTAACTCAAACATGAAACGCCCTGTAGATACCAGTTCCAGGAAGCAGCTTATAGTAGGCAGGGTACTAATGTACAAAATAAATAAAAACGACACTGTGTGTCCATTTAAATTAAGTGTCATAATGCGCTGGATAAATCCCAGAGATCTAAGTCTGGAGTTCCAAACAGTGATATCATAATGTTTAATAGTACACGTAATATTGTAGATATCCGTTATAAGGTGGTCGGTTGGGGACACGCCTATAAACCGCTTTATAGCGGATACCATGTATTTTATATAGACCCGCGTTATAGAGATCAACAGAAACACGAATCGGGGGACACGCTAGACCCGCGTTATAGCGAATACCGCCTTAT
>JAXGGS010457374.1:0-11689 GCA_035585475.1 Armandia brevis
CGTCTAATGTCTTTTCAGTCCTAGTTAGATATTAGTGATAGTTTGATACTTTTATTCTGTGTAGAATTATGAGGATTATGTAAATATGGGGAGTAGGTCACAGTGTCTGACATCTCACAAGCTTATGCGAGTTACCCATAACCTATCTAGAGTTAAAAGAAATTGAGATAGCTTTTATCGCACCTAGTGTTTCTTTCATCTTGTCCGACAGTGATGGATCGGGGAGCAAAGTATCTAGCACATCAGTAAATATATATAAGGATCAATACTCTTTTTACATCGACCTTTAACATTGAGAGATAGCTGGAAATATATGTAACGCACTCAGTGAGCCCAGTGTTCTGAAAGGAGGTCTGACAGGATACTCGGAGATTAAGTCGGGGTCTGTCCAAACACTCGGACAGGAAACGCCCGTCATATTCAGACAATCCTCTATGTATGTGCGTCAGTAGATATAACAGCCTATGGCAGAATAGATAAGCCAGAATACACGAACCAGCTGCAGCACAAGGTAGAAGTAAAACATGAGTCAGGTTTTAAGCATGATTTATAGACGGCAGGCGTGAAAAGCATTTTTCACCAGAATAGAGGAAACTAATCCAGGGTTCTGCACCTATTGACCCCGTGCTACACGTGACCTAACATGATTAACATACCTGGGATTTCCCTCGTTACACAGACAAGTTTAGACAGTAGCTAGTCACGTGTCACAATCAATCATCAGAATGGTTGAGTTCAAACTGAGCAAAATATGTAACACAAATTCTCGCGTCTCTGAAATAGAACTTGTAAAGAGACTTCTGTCTGTTTTAATCAAGTTTTGACAAGTATATTTTCTAAGAATGGGAAACAATATCAGCCGGGTAGTGGGACTAAATTGTGCCTGGAGCTTCTATAGCATATTTGACTGCGCGCATGTTGTACTTTTCCGTCTAAACATTGCCCAATGTGTCAAATTTAGCACGGGAAGAGATTCCGATACCAGACATTCTGTCAGTTGTAAAGTAAGGCTCAGGTAACACTGTCTGTCCTCGCTGAGAAGTAGATTAGGGGAAAACAAATTCAATTAGTTGTAGGTTACTACCTTTCTAACTAAACCTAGACGTTGAATGTCGTGAATTCTATCTAGGTTATGGTACTGATGGGTTATAGAGGGCAAATTTTATTTTACCACACCCATCATACGAGTCAACTGTAAGTCTAAAATTTGAAGACTTGTTTTTCAGAACTAATATCTAGAGCTATTTGTTTTGTAGAGCTTCTCCCAAGAACATGATACTTGTTAAATAGCAAGTGATATCAATTGAACAGATATGCAATTCTGTTAACAAATCAGGCTGTAATAGCAGACGTTTCAGCTATAGAGCTATATGGTCATCGTTTTGTGGAAGAATATGCCATATGCTTTAATGGAGCTCATCTATAGGCTACATGTGATATAAGAGCCAGTGTCAAGCTCATGAAAAACTAATTGCCCCGGGAGAGGATTGAACTCTCGACCTTCAGATTGCTCTCGTTACTTTAGTGATTATGAGACTGACGCGCTGCCTACTGCGCTACCGAGGCATGTGTTTGACGCGGCCGTGAACAAAAATCCGAGAAATATTAAACCCGTGTACAACACTGCATCATATGATTCATGGTTCAAATGCAATACAATTAAAACAACATAATAAAACGTCCCTGCTCGTCATTATTTGGCGGATTCAGTGATATTTTACACTAGATCAGATATGTCAAATATTTTTTTTTTTCATAATCATGGATAAAAAGTAATACGTATATAGAAAGCCGTCGCTAAAAGCCTACTATGCTGATATTCATGTCTGATGTCATGAACCGAGATATTTCACATCGGCAGATATTTCATGGTAAAATTACATCATCAGCGATTCCAGAAACGTTTCACTCTCAAAACGGGGGATATAAATCCAAGCAGCATTTCCAGGAAAAGAGCCGGTGTTTTATGTCACAAATACGCACTAAGGGAGTGCAAGGAATCAATTTTCCCGATTTGCAGTTCTATGAAGCAGGAAATGAGTCTCGGTTTACATCTGACAAGATTGAGTGAGGAGAACATGATCAGATCAAGCTTGGATCGTTTATTACGGAGCGAAATTAGGGTTTCGACTTAGTATCATGACAACGTATCGTAAACCTCTGTAAACGTTTATGTTTCCCCTCTAATTCCTTCCAAAAACTTTATCGCTAGCTCGCTGCTTTTTTGAGAATATGAAGCAAAACTTCAAGTTCACTGTCTGGAATAAAAAGGGTCATCAACGATATAATCGAAGTCAAATATTCTATTCATTTTTTTTAAAGTGTTGGACGATCTAATGGAAACCCGCCGCATGTCAGTCCGACATTTAAACATGACAGATAGTTTGGTCTGGTTCTGTTCTCTGTAGATTAACGGGGTGTGTGTAAATATAGCGAGTAGGTCACACTGTCTGACAGCTGCAGAGATGCTCTAGGGAACTGGGCGTTAATCTTTACTCCACTTAACTAGAAAAATGCGTCCATTGAACTAATAAGCTCTGGTTTCTACCGTATTTTTCACCTTGTTCACTTTGACTGTCTTGACGTTCTAAAGATTATTTTTGATTAATTTTATGTTGCCGGGAGAACTACCGATCAAATTTACTCTACCAGTCTCATTACTGTCTTCATAACCATAAAAACGGACAAGGGCGCACAGGGTCAAGGAAACCAAAATGACGAACGTCTAATTCTGTAGGTCACACGTCACAATATGTTAGAGCGCTCGTTTGAACCGATGGCTGATTCTCTGAACCACTGAACCTCTCATGTTTGAATACCGCATAGAGTCTCCCCTCGATTTATATTCTTGCCCTGCAGGAGTGCATAATATTCTTATCATTCCAGGTACAGAAAACTTACAACTGAAATCTAGTATACTATCACACCCGGTTAAACAGATATTTCGGTTTTCTCTTATAAATATTATAGGCCAGCAGAGGTTTTTCTCCATTATAGCTATAAAACTGGACAACCAATGGTGACTTTACATTTCCCTTAGTATCGCTCTTCTTACCTCCGATGTTACATCACTCAGCGATGAGAAAGTTATTTCCCCATTATTCCAGATACAAAACATTCACAAAGCAACATTTTCTCTCCGTCAGGATATCTTTCCGGTCCGTGCTCAGTGATTCTAGGAACGCCACAATTTCCAGACGCGACAGATAAATCAAAGCCGTCCACAAATAAAACAGCGGCTCTGTTTTTTACAGTGTAGGCCTATTTAGAATAAAGTCGTTCCGACCTGGGGAGAGCTGAAGTATTACACCTCTGGAGCAGGAAATGAGACTCTGTTTACAGCTGGCGTTATTAACAGACAAGGACGAGACTCGAGGCCGGCATTTCTGTTCTGGTTTAATAAGGGTGAGCTAGGCGGGCGTGGTCATACGTCAGTTAAATCATACAGGGGCTTCATACTCGGATTTCGTTCGCTGTATGCACTGAGTAACATTAATATAGGCACCTAGTAACATTAATCCATGCACATAGTGACATTAATCCATGCACCTTGTGACATTAATCCATGTACCTTGTAACATAGAATCAGAAAGCAGGTCGATCAACGGAAACAACTGATAGTGTTAAAGTTGGTATAACAGCAGCCAATTAAATCTCCTATGACTACTAGTTTAATCGGATTTTCACCAATCATATTAAGTTCTCAATTGACTCGTTTTTCATCAAAGCTGCCAATGGCCCGGTCAGGGAGCGATAGTGCTTTAGTCACTCTGGAATCTGACGACAATGATAAAGTGTGTGGAATTCTAAAACCTTCAGACCATCGCTGAATCGGCCTCAACGGAATACAATTTGTGAATACAGCATGCTTATTTCTGTGACATTTTTATCAGTTTCCACCCAAAATTGCTCTAGGGAAAGTCTGCGTTGACAGCTCAGGAGGCCAAAGTCCAATATGGCTGTCAACAATAATCTCCCGAGATGGTTAGAAGGTCAGATGATTGGTTGATATCTTAGACAGAAACGCACATGTGTTCATGTTGTGGCAGCTTGACCTATAAACTTCGCAGAAAGTTTTGTCTGTGGTTTTCCTCTTTTTTAAGTAAAGGTGTGTAAATATAGAGCGCAGGCCGCTATGTTTGACAGCTCTGGAACAGGGGAGAAAGTTCAGTGGGTAAAAAACAGTACCACAGAGCAAATTATAACCGCAGATTCTGACGGGATTTGAAAAAAGTGAGCTGCAAGTTTTTACCGGAACAAAGAGGGGGTTCTGTCTAAAACATCCATCACTTTCATGACCTTCCATTACACTTATTGCATCGTGCGTTCTCGGATATATTTCTTCGTTTATCGGATCCCGGAGTAAAATGCGTTCCACCGATATGCTCCGAAGGACTACTGTAATTTGCCCGTTTTGAAGTTGATAAACGAGAGAGATTTTTAGTCCACGCTGGTTGTTCTTCTCACTTTATCATAGCAAGCAATACAATCAAATAGCAACCGAAAGCCTTCTTATTTATACCCAATATAACTTAAGACAGCAATCTGGTGATTGAGGCTTAGTTGGGCAAGGTCAGCCTGACGCCAAATAAAATATGTAGAGATAACCAAGTACCATTAGTATACCGAGTTTGAAAAGAATCACCTTAAACCTAATTCATGGGTTCATCGTTATTCATGAAATTGAAATACGTTTTGAAATGACGTCTTGTTAATTGATACTTTGATCATAATACTTTCGTTCACCTTCACTTTTCCTGTATTTTATAAAGTTGTTTGTCGTTACAAGTACAAGCTTTTTTCATATAGAAATGTCAAAGATCAATCGCTAGCTTTGATTTGCATTAGCCATTAGCTTCATTTAGTCATATGTACATTAACCTGATAAATGAAAATTTCGCAACTTCTCATCGCATTAGATTGTAAGTGTACGAATTATTTTTGTTCTATTCATAATGATTTCATTTTGGGCGACCATATTAGTAGGACAATGTTCATATTGGTGTTGAGAAAAGGGCAGACCGCCTTATAAGTGATATTTGCTCTTTTCCGACGATAGCTTTCCAAGAATTGGATGCTCTGAATTATTAACACGCTGTGAGCCTCTGTCCTTCTCTGTGGCTGCTAATCAGAAGTAAATAATCACTCTCTCTGAGATATATCTGTTATAACGAGCAATCACGTGTGAATAAAATTAGAACGTGGTACATGCTATAATGCTACACACTATATACTTCTTCTTATTCACTTCAGATTGGGGTACACTCTACACTTTACGAGTGAACTTGGAGCTACGCCTTATATTTGGACACTAAAATATGTAATATGCTCGTATGCCATAGCGTATTACCAGTATTAAGGTGATTGCTCACTGCGTCAGTACAATTCTGTATTGTAACAGCAAAATCAAGAATCAGTTCGTCATGACAGGTGTCATCTCTAATAACGAGGAACACATCGTGCAAGATAATAAATTAACGGACATGCGGAATAACCCTGACGTTAAGTGGAAATTACGAAGATAAACATCCACTGTGATACACAACCGGAAGGAAAAACCCGTCTGCGCACTCAGGGGAGAAGTGATGTAATCAGAACAATCAGATTAACAAAATGTCGAATCGCCGTCGTCCAATCAGAATGTAGTTGGTGTCGCAGCTCACAGCATATCAGAAATACACTTTCAAGTGAGTCATGATACAAACATTCGTTGGTAAATAATCTTACATTTTGGTCCCATGAACTTTTCCTTGTTTTCGACAAATGTGCTGCCTTAATTACATATCTTTTTCATCAAAAACAGAAGCATGCTCATCCCAATACAAACTCTACTTATTGACAGAACCGCTGCTGTTTCGACCCCCTTCCCAGAATTTAATTGACTTGATCCTGCCACTTGACCCCCGAGTCTTCATTCCCCACCTCATATATTTCCCAGGTGTCCACGAGGAATTTAATCCCGGATGTGCGAATTCACCACCTCAGACTTGACGCATGCGCAGTTACTAACCATCTACATCATAGTGAAACTGGTCTCCGGCCTAGATATATGTGTTTTCACTGGGACGAGTTGACATTTCAGCCTCAGTAAACGTCCCCTCTTAACTTAGTACATGAAGGTCAGCTTGCCGGTTGAATATAAACTAACTATATGCCTAAGTCTGTTTGTGAAAAATTGTCTACGTAATAGGGCATCCAGCGTAGCTGCGTTGTCAAGGTTATCGGCTCATTGATCTGAGAGACGATTTTGATTTCGCTTCAAGGTCACCGGATGTAAGAGGTCACGGCTGATGCGGTGTTTCCTTTGATCACAAAAACCCCGCGGTTAGACATGTCCCATCTTCCGGCGTTCCGGGCAAATAGATTCTGAATCAAGAGTTGCGCTGCTTTTATTGAATTCTCGGACGTGTAATATTTAGCGGCGGCGTTGCTTCTGAAAAGGGATGGAATCTTTTTCTTTCTGTTTGCCTGTTTTGCAATCAATTTCTCCAGGTCCTTTGTGCCCCCTTTTAGCCTAAAATTACTTTACTGCGATGGTGCTCGATAAAGGGAAAACATAATCGTGCTTGCAAATATTTCACTAAAGCACCGGCGTTTCTGCTTGCAATCTAAATCCCCGCCAATCCCAACCAAAGAGCCACGTATATAGGCTGAGTATTTTGTATAATAATAAAAAAAAATGTTAGCCTAGCCTACTTGTCCTGGATACAAACGGTTAAATATTGGTGCTATTTCTTTTGCACGCGAAGGATTGATATTTCGTAATCATTCGTGCTGACCAGCATTAACCGATGTGTACACGGTGCTCATCATTTGTATCATTTTGCCATATCAAGTATGACGAAATGACGAAATCGCAATCTGCTCGTATTCAAGTTTCTAGATATAAACTCTGGGATTTGCGACACAGTAGCCGCCCCGAAGTGAACTCTGACAGAATGATGTTCAGTTAGATTAAAATAATGACGTGAAAAGCGAACGTGAGAATGAACACGTAGCTTCGGATATAATGATGTTACCGGACATAACTTTATGTTCGCACCTGACCTCAGGGGTGGGGGTGGGGGGTGGAGTGGCAGGGTCACGAGGATTTATGTTGACTGCATGTGCCTGCAACTTTTTAAAAATGACCGATCGATGTAAATCTAGCCCAAAAACAGACCCGCTCATGTGAATCTTGCCCAAAATCAGACCCACTCATGTAAATCTGGTCTCCAGAAAAACGGACCATGTTGTAGGCACATGTGGTTATCACATATCCTACGTGACCCCGCCGAGCGCCCGACCACTTTACCTCCGGACTCGTTGATCTACATGACTTTATATTAAACATGTGTTCAGAGCGTTCTCTTGCAATCCAGTCTCATACACCAGGTTATCTGAGACACATTGTTGCTAGTCGTATTCAACATTTCATCTGTCCAAGTACACTGAGTACACTGCACGTCGGTGACCCAATTCTATTTAATTTGATGCTAGGTTCGTGATTTGCATTTTATTCTATACTAAACCTCAGAATATTATACATCTAGTTTTCCAGAGCACTGACATTTATCAACCTGGTCTTTATGAATATCAAGGTCACCACGTCGGCTTGATTATTTTCTTGGTAATTATGATTTTATTTTAAGATAAAAATGCCTATATGCATGATTTGTTGTTTTATTTAGGTTATGATCTGTCGGGTTCAATATTTCTGTGAGATTTGCAAGCTTCCAACGGTTCTGAACAGACGTTATTGCCAATGGCGGCAGTCGTTGATCATGATCGATTCTCTATTTTTACTTTATATCATCAGAGCACAGCCTCGCCTTTTATCAATATACAAATATCTTCTAAAGGCAAAACGATACTAGTATATACCGAATTTTTACAGCAATTGTTTTTGGGCAAATATATGCCTCGGTAGCGCAGTAGGCAGCGCGTCAGTCTCATAATCACACAATAAGAGAGCAATCTGAAGGTCGAGAGTTCAATCCTCTCCCGGGGCAAGTTTTTAAACAATTTGCACTCCAGAGCTCGTTGAACTCCAAATTTTTTGAAATTTTAACAAATCAATGCGTATCCAGTGGAAACGGCTGCTATTACCTTGCTTTATCAATAGAATTACAGAAGTTGTTAGAAGCTATTCAACAAGTGTGATGTGTCTTCACATTTTAGATATACAGTTGAGTAGACCTAGGGGTGTGATTTGATGAACTTCGCCCTGTATAACCCGTCAGTACCTTGACCTACATGGAATCCGTGACCTTCAACGTACATGTTTAATTAGGAGCGTTCATATAGCGATCACGTTAACTGTTATCGCCCCCCCCCCCCCCCTGGGTTTTACAAGTTACCTTCAGCTAATCGAATCTTTCTTTCCCCTAATCTAATTATCAGCGAGGATAGACAGTGCGGGTATAACTCTCCCGGGGCAATAGTAATAAACATAGCAAATATAAACCCTGGTATGCCATAACACGGTCACAATTATGTGCTCTTATCTGCAGCCATTAGTCTCACAGTGTCAGCAATCAGTGACTTTCCTCCTGTGTTGGACGAGTTAATGACACAGATTTCAGCTCCACATTTATGATGAAAGGGTAACATTGCTAAAAGTATTTGTCAGATGTGGGATTCGAACCCACGCCCACATACGTGGACCAGAACACTCACACCTGTGTAAGATGCGACGCTGACAACTGTACTCAGTTGAGTACAACTCAGCTACTCATCTTATAGATTGACAGCTGTCAACCTAGTTGGCCAGCTGACAGTTGGAGTGCGTAGTGCGACCGAGATGTGTGCCAGATGCACGGAACGACCACCGCGGCCCCTGGGGAAGCTCGGGCGGCGCGGTGCGACTTCCGTGAAATACCTGTTGACCGTGACCCAATTGGCCGACCGAGATTCCCAATCGAGATTGAGATCTCGGTGAACGGCGCAGTTTGGCGCGACATGCGTGGGCACGGCACGGTATAAAGGTGGCGCACATTGGCTCGCATGGCACTCGAAGATTAAGTAATTACCATAGTGTTTCGCGCACCTTTACCGGGCCCAATAAACACAGGAATGTTAAAAGCAATGAGTTTTTATTGTTGTATGTTTACCTGAGCAGCCCCAGGATTCTACACCTGTATTACTGCGTTACCAGGTAAGGTTATCAGCCTTGAGTCTGGCGCCTTAGACCGCTCGGCCAACCTGACATGCATGGTGCACTGCAGTTTTTTGCTTTGCAGCCATTCTCATTAGATCCAAAGTGTGTTGACACACTTAATCATTACTCACAGCTTCGGAAATTGGTTAGAAACACATATACACCTGTCTAGCGGGCAATTGTTATTTGTCAGACACTGTCGATCTAAAATACATTCTATTGTGTAGCTAGGCCTATAAATCAGTTTACCTACTCTAAAGGTTCGCCAGCCTTCAATAATAACAAACAAATTAACTCATCACTCGATACGTCCCAGATGCACTAGCTATTTTGATACATTAGGAGCACTTTGGTCACGGTCTGGTATTTTCATGGGTATCTCAACACAATTGCAGCAGTTGTAAAAAGATGATTCCAGAATACAGATTTCAGATCATGCTACGTTATTTGATGCTCTCTGACATCTCTGCGAATAGTGAGATCATTATAGTCCCGGTGCAATGACAAAGTCGGACGCAATCTCCGAGTATCCTGACAAACCTCCCATCAGAGCATAAGGGTCTCTTAGTGCATTGAAACTGCGTATCTTCTGTTCTTGCTCGTGTTTAATATGTTAGACAAAGAATTGGAATCTGACAAAACTGACATGCTGTCGAGTTATAATGATAGGGATGGAGTGAGATTGATGGGACATATGTAGGCAATTGGCGGATATTACATCGTTAACCAGATATTCCTCAGTTGCTCCTGACCTTAATAACCAAGGAATCTAAACTCGTGCTATTTAAAGCCCGTTGTATTTAAAGCTCGTGGTATCAATATCACTCTATTTATGATGACTAATAGGCATGCTGGGGTCAGTCGAGTTTCAACATTCCACACATAAAGTCATGAGTTCTAGTCCATGCACATGCACAGCGAACGCTATTGTCCTTATCACAAAGGTGTCCACACCAGATTCTGATATTCTGATTCGTGTGGTATAATAATGAACCGTATAGAAGGAGGTCGATGTCAACTTATCCGAGATGATAATTCGTATTATGATTCGTGGAATTTCATTGAATTCCAGTTTCACTTTAATTAACATGGCCAAAAACGTTTTTGATTTCGCTTCAAGATCACCGGATGTAAGAGGTCACGGCTGATGCGCTGTTTCCTTTGATCACAAAAACCCCGCGGTTAGACATGTCCCAGCTTCTGGCGTTCCGGGCAAATAGATTCTGAATCAAGAGTTGCGCTGTTTTTATTGAATTCTCGGACGTGCCATATTTGGAGGTCGGCGTTGCTTCTGAAAAGGGATGGAATCTTTTTCTTTATGTTTGCCTGTTTTGCAATTAATTTCTCCAGGTCCTTTGTGCCCCATTTTAGCCCTAAATTACTTTACTGTGATGGTGCTCGATAAATGGAAAACATAATCATGCTTGCAAATATTTTACTAAAGCACCGGCGTTTCTGCTTGCAATCTAAATCCCCGCCAATCCCAACCATTTTGTATTTTGTATATTAATAATAATTTATTGATAATGTTAGCCTACTTGTCCTGGATACAAATCGTTAAATGTTGGTGCTATTTCTTTTACACGCGAAGGAAAGATATTACGTCATCATACGTGTTAACCAGCATTGACCGATGTGCACACGTTGCTCATCATTTGTATCATTTTGCCATATCAAGTTGAATATGTTTGAGGAAATCGCAATATACTCTCATCCAATTTTCGAGATATAAACTCTGAGATTTGAAACACAGTGAGTAGCCGCCCCGTTGTGAAATCTGACAGTAAGTAATAACGTTTAAAGCAAACGTGAGAATAAGCAAATAGCTAAACAGACATAATGATGTTACCGGGCATTACTTTGTTTTCGCACCTGACCTCGGGTTCACGAGCACCTGACCACTTTACCTCTGGACTCCTTGATCTACATGACTTTATATTAAACATGTGTTCAGAGCGTTCTTTTATAGTCCAGCTTCATATACCAGGTTATCTGAGACACATTGTTGCTAGTCGAATTCCATATTACATTTGTCCAAGTTCACCGGGTACACTGCACGTCGGTGACCCAATTCTTTTTAATTTGATGCTAGGTTCGTGATTTGCATTTTATTCTATACTACACCTTAGAATATTATACATCTCAGAGTTTGCCAGAGCACTGACATTTTTCAACCTGGTCTTTATGAATATCAAGGTCACAACGTTGGCTTGATTATTTTCTCGGTAATTATGATTTTAATGATAAAAATGCCTATATGCATGATTTGTTGTTTTATTTAGGTTATGATCTGTCGGGTTCAATATTTCTGTGAGATTTGCAAGCTTCCAACGGTTCTGAGCAGACTTTATTGCCAATGGCGGCAGTCGTTGATTATGATCGAGTCCCTATTTTTACTTTATATGAGCAGAGGATCGACTTTCAGGCGATACTTAAATATACCGATTTTTTACAGCAATAGTTTTTGGGCAAATATATGCCTCGGTAGCGCAGTAGGCAGCGCGTCAGTCTCATAATCACAAATTGACAGGGCGATCTGAAGGTCGAGAG
>JAXGGS010457485.1:0-11688 GCA_035585475.1 Armandia brevis
TTGTACATCAGCTCGGTTGTTTATAAATGTGAGACTTGCGACTAATGCCTGCATCGCACGGAACATGTAGGCATTTGAATATCCGTAGTCAAGAGGCCGCCTGGAGGTAACCCATAAAGCTGGGAAACCCAGCTAATTAAATGCTGAATCACTTTGTTGGACTGATCAAAATAAAAAATCAATTGATCAGTCTGTGGTATTGATCAGGCTGAGGTCGGTGACATTGGGGACGACAGTCATGTAAGCTTGATAGGTGTCAGGTGTTTTCCAAGGTTACCTATCGAGCTCCGTTATACAACCTTTTATCAATTGTTCGCAGGTTTATTACTTCCAAAGTCTTGAGGCGACTCATATAGAGGTGACTTCCACGTCAGTACCTATTGTTTCATGTGATCCGTTATCGGTACCTTAATCGCCAATCAAGACTAAAGGTTTGCTACACAAGGTCTTCTTACCTTTATATAAACCAGCTCAACCTCCATAGAGAGTCATTCGCCTTTATGGTGGTAACGCTGCTCGACCTGTCCTGCTCGCTTCTCCAGTTAAAACTCGAACGCTTTCGGCTTGCAAGAACTCAGTTCTAAAAAATATTATTGTTGTCTGGGTGAGTCCGTGTCAAGTCTCAGAGGCGCACTTCCAATCGGCTTAGTGACGCAGTTTTTTGGTCATATCTCAATCTTTTCAAGGAGACAATCATGCCTAGAGGTAGACCTAAATCTGTATCTCCTGGCGCTGATAGTGCTGAAAAAGTATCTCGAATATACTTTTGTGCAGCGTGTGGCGAGAGACATGGGCCACCAACTGGCAAACGTTGCCCGTTTGCTGACGAGTTTGATAGAGAGAGAGTAGCCAGGGAGAATGAGCAGCGTCCGCGGTCAGATGTGGACTTGATCGAGGATGATGATGATGATGAATCAATTCAGCAGACTCAGAATGATCCCCCTCCCTCTGATGAGGGCAGTATCTCCTCTCAGATTGAGAGGAGTCAGCAAGACCACCAGGCGCTTGAAGACCAGGCCGAAGATGAGCCAGTAAAAAGCTCGTTTACTGATGAGATGAAATCTCTGTTTTCGGATTTCACCACGACTTTGCTCTCCTCACAGCAAGAGATGATCAACCAGATTGCTTCGGCAAACGGTCCGGCTCAAAGCGACGTTCCTGTCGCTCGTTCCTCCTATTCTCCCCCTGGTGGGAATGCCATTATGATGGGTGGTAGGCGTGACGTGGTTAGTCCGCCGTTCTTACCGGTTACTCCTCCCAAGGTGTCGGCAACTTCTCAGGTTGGGAAACCTTGGCTTCCACTCAATCAAGGAGACGTTCGCGTAGGATCGCTGAATCACCGCACAAGTTGTCCCCTGCTCACACCATGATGGCTCATCTCCGGAGGACTCCTAGTGTCAAAAGAAAAATCGAACAATATGAGACTGACTCATCTGATGATGACCCGGATTCTAAGAAAGGTAGGCGGCGTTTAAAATCTGTTGTCGTCAGAAAAGCCACCGATGATGTCAAGAAAAGAATTTTTGCTCCTCACCTATATATTCTTAGGGACAATAAGGGTGTCGATTTTACTGATATGACCATTCAGGAGTTTGTACTTGGCTTCGGCCAAATGGTTTTGGAAATGCCCGATATGCATTTTGTATACAAGCGCATGTGGCAGGCCCTTATATTGTTAATGGACGACGCCGTGGGTAACTCGTGGAAGTCGTCTCTGGAAATTATTCACAAATTGCTCAACGAAATCGAACAAGATAGGCTTGAATGGTCTAATATTGATGCTATTGCACTTTTGGTTTCACGTCAGAGGGCTAAAAAGGGTCATTCTAATGAACGCTCTAATGACAGGGGTAAACATGATAATTCCAGTGACAAATCTGCGCGTTCAAACGGTAAAGTTCGCCCATGTCCCAGGTTTCAAAAACAAGATTGTTCTTATGCTTTTCGACATGTATATAGGAAAAATACTGTGGAGCATATATGCGCAATTTGCTTTAAGGACGGAAAACATGAAAAGCACTCTGCTCAGAATTGTAAGGATAGGAAAAGTGATGGTTCAAAAAACCAGAAGTAGCTTCATTAAGCGCTATTCATACCATTATCACAAATCGTAATTTACCTTATTCTGATTCTTCAAATTTTTCTTTTGTTTCGGACGCACTAATTTTGTTAACTGATTCGAATTCTGCTGCATGCGCAGTATCCAGGCATGACACCGCTTCTATTAACAGTCAGAATACACAATTGGGAGTAAATTTTAGCGATCACGCACCTTTTCGTTCCCGTATTGAATCTTTAACACCTACAGCTAGCTCCGACATTTTAGTCACACCTTCAGTGGATCTGGATTCACTTGTACCAGCTAACACAGTAATTAATACTTTACCATGGCAAAAGGGTTTTTCTTCGGCGCTTTTTCGCTACGTCAACAATCTGTATTTATCCCCTCCATTATGGGACACGATGGGCGATTTTACACACTCGGCGGTATTTACTTTGGCTCTCTGGACGCCTAGATTTACGACTTTGTTTACTCAGCTGACTTGGCGAGCGGTTGCCCGGCTGACCTGTTTACACTTTATGAACAAAGCTAGTACGATCTCGCTTCTTCGTATTTTGTTCATTTCTCGCTCGTTATTGTCACTGGTGTTTACAAATTCAAACAAGACACACAAAATTAGAATTTTATCCCTGCTCAAATTCTTGAAACAATCACAAATATATCTCCGTTTATTTGTAAAATTTCTCCAGGCTCAGATTCGAATCGCCATTTTGTCCGCGCTCAATGCACAGACGCGCCTCAACCTCAGACATTCTTGCCGCGTGTTATTCAGTCTCGAGGGGATCATTTGTCGGTGGATAACATCTACAGAACAAACATTTGTTGGAGATTGTGCCCGAACTCTCACTTCGTTCCTGTCACTAGCATTATGGGTCATTCCTCTGATTCTGATCACTCAGATTCTGATGACATCGGCGATAGCCCCTCACCGGATCAGAGCCAGCCAGTTGGGCGCGAATCCCCTGATACACAACTTAATTCTCAGCTTCTTGATGGGCTTACAGTCGCTGATGCGAGCCAAAGCGATTCCGGATATTCAGATACAAGTAAGGTGCCGGAATCTCATCAATCCCTTGGTAAGAACTTTTATAAAATCAATGTGGTGCCATTTCGCCCAGTGCTATCCTCAATCAAAGATGGCGTGGTCACTCCCGCGGGATCATCTGGCATGCTTGGCTTTCGAAAGTTTAAACAACAAAACAAGGGTAAGCCGGTGTCAAAGAAGCGCAAGATCAGCAGCAAGTTTTCAAGTAAATGCGCCAAGAAACTTAACTTTGGACAAACTGACGTTCAAGATCAGGACGAGCCATCTGACTTTGCGCCACTTCTTGATTCTGACAGTTCCCTATCGGAGGCTGACGATAACGATGATCAGGAACCTCCATCCGCAGCTATCTCAATCTAGGTTAGATATTTTGTTGACTGATTACTTTAATCATTCTCGCTTTATTCAAAATAGGTTGGGTAAATTACGCGCAACTCCATACTTTGACCACATAATACATGTATTTTTGGCCAATAGAAATCTGATTGCTCCGAGGGACATTTTTCATTTTTGGAGACATGGTAATGCCACTCCTCTAGTATCGTATGTCAATAATGACTATCAGAATTCCTGTACACCTGAGTTTCAAGACAAGTATCCTCACTATGCGGCTCTCTTCAGATTCGTTCAATTCTCGGGGCATCAAAATTTTCTCAAGGGTGCGCAAAAATACCCTCACCTTTTAATATAGACTTTTGGAAGTCTTTTTTAACCACAGATATTGGTATAGAATTCCTCGATTTTTTATCTTATGGTTTCCCCTCCGGTTCCCATTTGCGTTTCTCTTCCATTGGGTGCACAAAGAATCACTCCTCTGCTACTCGCGACCCGCGCCACGTAGCTCATTACATTGATGAGGAGGTAAAAAAGGGTTCCATCTTGGGACCTTTCGATCAACCACCATTTGAAAAGTTTCATCTTTCACCTTTTATGGCCGTGCCCAAGCCCTTGGCAGAATATGATAGGGCAGTAGTTGATCACTCCTACCCTGAGGAGGACGGATTTAATCAAACCATTAATAAAAAGGTATTCTGTGGTAGAGAGGTGCAGCTTGTATATCCAAACATTTACGACGTAGCTTTAGCAATGAGATTTTTTGGTTCTCAGGTACACCTTGCTAGTGTAGACCTCCGAGCTGCCTACAGGCACTCGAGATTGGACATTTTGGACACACCTTTTACATGTCTCCAATTCCAGGGCCAATATTACATGGATATCTCAAGCGCGTTCGGGGCTACCATGTCTGCTTTACACATGCAGCTTATCTCAAACGCGTTCGCTCACCGCTGCCATTTGAACTATGTTTTTCTTTCACCTTTCTCAGATGATTACCTGATCATCTCGTCAAACTATTCTGCCTGCTCACAAGACCTTCAGTTTGTATTAACGGCAGCGGCAGAAGCAGGTTTGGACATCTCTGAAGAAAAAACAGTTTACCCAACCAGGCGCATCAAATGGATTGGTATTCATTTTTTTGCGGACCTCAATATTATTGCTATACCTGAGGATAAAATACGCAAGACTTTGGATCTAGTTGAAATCTGGTCACACTCACCAGGCGGCTCGCTGAAAGCATGGCAGAAGTTAGTGGGCAACTTGCACTTCTGTGCCAGCCTCACCCCGGGTGCTAAGATCTTTATAGCATCAATGCATAACAAGATCTCTATAGCACATAAAGGGGGATATGCGGCCACTGACGCTCTGGTGAAGGCTGACCTATGTTGGTTCAAAAACTTTCTCCCAGACTTCAATGGTATATCACTTTTGAATCCTTACGATAAAAGCTTACATGTTTTTTCAGACAGTTGTCTAAAATCTGGAGGAGCGATCTATAAGGACCAGGCTTTTGTTTTCGATTTTGATGACCTACCGATCTTTCAACACTCCTCAATTAACCAGAAGGAGTGTTACACAGCCCTTGCTGCTATTCATCATTGGGCACATCTCTTTAAATTTCAGAAGGTGCTCTTCCACATTGATAACACCAGCGCTGTCCATGCTCTTCAGAATGCTAAGCCTAAAGATGCTATGCTTAGAGCAATCACCAGGTCGGCGTGGCTTATTGTGGCGCTCAACCAGATCAATATTTCCTACATTCATATTCAAGGTTCTATGAATCATCAAGCTGACTTTATCTCCAGGATATTCCTGTCTAAAAACAAAGATAAAACCTATTGGATTGATTACTTTAAATCCCAGGCGATAAATCTGTCGTTTTTAGAAAAAGACCAATTACCGCTAATCAACTCTAACTTGTGATAACTATAGTGGTCTTTTCTGTTATACAACCTATACTTGCTATATGGGTGGCCGAGGCTTATCCCAGTCACTATTATTAGGGGTCCTAAATAAAAAATCTGTTTATTAGAACGTCATTTGTCTCCTCTGATCTAGCTGTTTATTTCGATTACAGACAGATCATCCCTCTACCGCCAATTGGCAATTGATGTTAGGAAGCGCCAGGCTTTTGCGCACGCTAAAGGAACCATCGCAAATCGACGCACTTGTTTCCACAATTATCGTCTCATGGCCGCAGCCCTACAATTTCCCATTTGGTATCCGACGGAGCAAGACATTCTTAATGTTCTTGAGCTTTTAGCCCGTGATGATCGTTCGGTGGCCAATATAAAAACCCACATGCAAGCTATCCGTTACTACTTTAACTCAGAAAATGGCCCGGCTTCATTTTTAGATTCCTGGAGAGTCCAGCAGGTTGTAAAAGCCCTAGAAAAGACGCAAAAACCTCCATCTGAGTATCACATGCCTCTTTCTCCTAGGCAATTAAGGGCGCTAGTACTAGCATTTGATCAATGGTCTTTCGCTCCGGTGTTGCAGCTCACCATCTCTCTCCTCTTGCTCACCATGTTTAGGCAGTCAAACCTGTTACCCGTCACGAAATTTCAGTTTAATCCCAGACGTCAGCTCTGCTTTGGCGACGTTTATTACAACGCTATGGGCGATTATCTGGTGATTAAGCTCAAGTGGTCTAAAACTAGACAGAATCGTGACGCACTGCTTGTTAAACTGCCAAGGTTATCAGAGTCAGTCCTGTGCCCTGTCACCGCTTCTCACAATTACCTCAGATACTTAGAGAAAACTCCCCAGAGAGCAGAACCTCTCTTGCAAGTAAAATTACTAGGGGCATATCAACCAGCGTCGGTAGGTTTTGTCAACAAGTTCTTCCACGCTGCTCTACAAGACGTCAACTTGGGGGGTAAAGGTCTCACCCTTCACTCTCTGAGGCGCTCAGCTGCCGTCATTGCCAGGGCAAACCATGTTCCATTAGAATACATTAAAGCAATGGGAACATGGTCATCGAGCGCAATCAACACATATCTCTCGTCGTGTGGTCATTTGCATATGCCTACTAAGCAAGCCTGGAAGAACGTTTAAAAGTAGGATTTTAATCTTTCTTTTAAAACACGGGCGCCTTCATGGTCTTATGATCCTCCATAATAGTTATTGTGATCCAGTTAGCGGGGTCTCCGGGACTGGTTTTTCTCAAAGGTTTTTTCCATAATTAATCAAAAACCTTATCTTTTGTCATGAGCCTTATGCTACATGAAAATTTTTTGGTGTTTCGTTTTCTTCAAACATTTATGGGCACTTACTTATATCATGCATTTATGGGTATATACTATCATGCAAAATCCCTGTAAATCAGCTTTCTCTAATTTACAGGTCCCCGTATAGTTCGCTTCTCTGAACACAAAAATGATATCAGAAAAATCAAAAAAGCAATCTTCAATGTCTAAAAAGAATTATAAAGATTATTATCACCAGCTGTTTCGGGAGCGAGCCTCTAGCTTGGACGTCATAAAAAGAACCATCACTTGTCCAACAGAGTTTGTCGTAAGAACGCTATGTGTAGCTTGCCTCTTTTTTGCTTATGCATAGCATGTATCTCATATATATTCTAGTACACTTGTTATATTCCGTGTCACCACATGTTTATTGTCTAAACTCTGTTATTAATCAATAAGAGTTGTATTACAATTATTATTTACATTTATTATTTCTACATGTGTCTCATGTAAAAGGACCTATACTACTGACTTCATATCTCACGCTCCTGTCGTCAAATGTATTTTGTGCCTATCTCGATTGTATCGAATTCAATCTAATGTGCCAAGCATGTACATGTAGGTGGGTAGTTTTTTCCCTGTAAATGTATCTCACACGCTTAATCTATGTTTGCCTTGTCTGGTTTAAATATCAATTGTATTTTGTTCCTTTTACAAAACAGCTGGTACATGCCAAGACGTGTAGTGTAAAGCAGACCGCCCAGAACTTTAATCATCTCAAGGGCGCGTGTTGAGTTAGGGTAAAAAAGTGCTATCAACACTAATTATGCTGATAGCGAACCGTTAAGTAGCCTGTCCTTTGACATTAGTCTTATTATAACTTTACGTTATCTTGTTTTATGTTTTTTCGCTTAAAGTAGTATCTACTCAAGATAAGCCTATGTTATGCGTTATAAAAATATATATATAAAACTCTGTGAAAATATTTGCCCATAGGTATAGCGGGAAGGTGTGTTAAAACACCAGCCCCTTTTATTTAATATCAAAAACTTAACTGCATTTATGTATGTAAACCATTTTGTATATCATGTGTTTATACTTGCAGTCTTATCATGTTTTTACCTGGGCAAGAAATTTTCAGTTTGAATAAAACTAACATCGCTATTCAAACCAATGCTATCGTTCCTGACTTTTGTCTTCCGTGTAAAACCTGACTCATGCTATTCATGATTAATAGCATGTGATTACTTCACTTGTATTTGTTATCGTGGGACATGTATGCACGTATATTCTGAAAGATGGACTCATCCGAACTTCGAACTTGTTTTATTTGATAAATGGTAACACCGGTTTTATAGAACCGAATCTATTGAGATTAACAGGGGAAAAACTAGTTTGTATATGTATATATGCTGGGAAAGAACCAACCAGCAAAACTTTATGTTCTTAAAAGTTACTAAATCTACTGGAGACTGTTAATGTGTCAGTAATGAAAATCATAGCACGTGGTGTTCATGTTTGTTCACAACTTTTGATTCGATATATAACTTGATTACAAAGTCATCAAACCTCTAAGAATCGCCGAGATACGCGCTGACTCCACGGTACACCCGGACGCAATAATGCTCTCTGTTATTCAAGGATATGTGCACTCATGTAACAGCGAACATCGGTTTTGAATTACACACAGACAGCCAATAACGAATATATCTTTCGATGGTTCATCAGGTGTTTCCCCATAACAATTAATATTGAACATTGAATTAAACACCACGCAACATCCAGTTGTGACTCATAAATTTGGCACCATGACGCGAATTCCGGTCGTTTTATCCTTGGTACTTATTAGATACCTCAGAATTATACTGGGTAAGTGAAAAATATAAAGTTTGTTTCTAAAGATTTATTACCGATCGCGGTTGTAACATTGCAAATTATAGCGTGGCAAAATTATAATATATTTCGATCATTAGAAACATATTTCCTGGAACTCGGTGCTCTAAGATTTGGTTTTTCAGGTCAACAGTCTGGGTGTCCGGCGAGGAGAGATACAGATAACGGCACTCTGTGCTATGGATTATCGTCGGCGTCATACAACTGGGCTGATGCGAAACAATACTGTGAAAATGATTTTGGCGGTGAATTGGCGTTTATCAGTGACGCGAAAACACAAGGCTTTTTAGAATCTGCGGATTTTGTCTCACCGATCGGTGCTACAGTAGGTGACAGGTATTGGGTGGGTGGAAGTCTGATCCAGTTTAACGAATGGACGTGGAAGGATGGAACCGTGCTAGGTGAGGGCCCCAGATTCTGCTGTTTAATAATTCAAATTTTGAGACTGGTTCAGATTTACCAGATACTATATTTCTGAAATCATGCAATTCATACCAGCAAACTTCACTGAAGAGAAATACAATGGTAAGCTAGATCACGTGTTAAGTACAGATGCTATTGCTTAAGAGGTAATGGTTGTGTGCTTAGCGGTGAAATAGGCGTACAAGCATTAATTGCCTTGTTTATGTCTAGCATTTGATTTGCGAGTTGCGCCTACTTCATGGGCGCGCTGATTTTTTTCTGCACATTATTGATACTGTGCTATATGTACATGTATATATTTTGCGAGATTAAAGCTTTTAGCCAAGCTTAGTAAATATACACATAATTGTTAGAGCGTAGTAGCACGCTGTCGCCCGAAGATCCATGCGCTTTTATTATTCAAAATATACTTTTACTACTCAACAGTAAATACAAAGCTTGACATGTCTCCATCATTCTTAGGAACGTGGCCTAAATGGGCTCAAGGTCAGCCGACTGATGTCTCCGGAAATCACTTTGTATATATGTCAGCTGATGCAGACTTTTATTGGATTAATGACAATGGTCAATTCGCGAATATCAGATATATTTGTCAGTATGGTGGGTATCGTCTGTGCATTTGGTTAGCAATTTTGATTTTACAGTATATGGCAATTTTAATCAATAGTATAATTTTTCATAGAACTAACATGCGATCCTGAGGACGTTGTAGACCCAGAAACAGGAACATGTTTTAAAATATCTGATAATGCTACTCCATTTGCTGATGCTGGGCAAAATTGTCGTCTGCCGGTAAACCATAATGGACTCCTAGCTACTGTCAATTCCCCAGCAGCATTTACAGTTTTACAGGAGAGATTGCTAAACATCACTGGTGGTGGTGTTAATGGTTACTGGATAGGATTGCATCTGGCAGATTGGGAATGGGAAGACGGTAATATGACGTTTGGAATTGTAATCCTTTTAGCAGATGGAGATAGAGATAGAGATAATAAATTTCATTTGACCAGGTTTAATTTATGATGATTCATACCTGATTTTGAAGGTACTCCTTTGCAATTCAATAATTGGGGACCTGCCGAACCAACCGATGGAGATCATTTAGAGATAGAATACCTCTGTGGAGCCGTATGCCCAGATTTTCAGTGGTCGGCCACAGATAACAGTGAACGACTTCCAGCGTTATGTCAGAAGGAAATCATAATGACTACAGGTAGTGTGCAATGAATAATTAACAGTCAGAGATTTGCTATATTAATCATGCTAAGATTATGCATCTTTTGTTCGACTGCCTTGACATGGAACAAACAACAATAAGCTTTGCACATATTTATACTATCTAAATTGAATATAAATATGTTTCGCTTACTCACCCGCCTGTCTGAGAATCCACCCGCATATTGGTTATCGATGTCCGATCTGAAAAAATAAACGCGCGCCCGCACGGAATGAAATCGAAAACATATAATAAGCCAGCCGCCCGCTTCGCTACAGAGCAGATAATAATAAAGGGGCCACATCCCAGCATACCTATACAGCCCCCTTCCCTAAAAACAGAGCGCTGTTAGAGTTCGATCTTTCAAATTGGTGTTAATTCTCACCATTAAACATGGATTATTAGGGCAATATGTCCTTTAAGTGACCCTCTAGAGAATAATGTACGTATAATCCATGCAACCTGCACGAATGGGTCTAACAATATAAAATCAAAATATGGACCCACCACATCATTTTTGAGTCGAAATTAGATTTAATACATAATTATCTTATGTTGACAATTATTACTAAGTTATGCTTAGTGATAGGAATGTATATATGGCTGTACATGTTTTCGACCCAATTATCTTGCTATGATGGAGCTGGAGTGGGGTACGGAACACTTACTTTTCTGATATGTTCCATGATGGATAAAATATGATAAAGTATATTATAATTTATGATGAACGAATGTTATGGTTATTTAGCTGCCCATGTTGCACCAGGGACAGGAACTGGGTCAACGCTTGCAGCGACAAGGGAAACACCCGAACCAAAAACGGGTACAAATAGTGAGGGGAAAATAAGAACAATTACAACTACTGAGCCTGTTGCTGGAGAATCGCCACAGACATCTGTACCTTGGACAGGTACAGAGACAACCCCGGTAACCTGGACAGGCACGGGGACCACAGTTGTACCGGGGACTGGAACTCGGGCAACACTTTCACTTGGGACAAGTGAAACAGGAACAGTACCGGGTACAGTTGATCCTGGTACTGGCACAACGACTGAGGGGAACATCAGAACAGGTACAAGAAGTGAAGGAGGTACGGCTACTACAACTACTGATCCTGGTGCGGGAGAACCTCCACAAACTCCTGAGTTAACGTCTCCACAAACTGGGCCAACAAACCAACCCCCTGATAACACACTACCGACTGGAGACCGAGGGACCGTGACTGACCCCACAGCAATGGACGTTACAGGAACTACTAATAAACCTGACGAGAGTCCAACACCTTTATCTAGTAAACTATTGATGGCACATTTGATATGCATGACACTGATTATATATATTGTATGGTATTGCTATATATTGTACACATTTGACACATTTTCTTCATAGCCTGGGCCATCGCCGGTATCGCTTCATTGATCGTGATACTATTGATCCTTGACATCATGCTACTGTTTTTAGTTGTTAGACGATTTTCCACAGCAAAATGCAGGTAAATTGCAAATCATAAAGCTGATATATTCTA
>JAXGGS010457596.1:0-11688 GCA_035585475.1 Armandia brevis
ATCGGGTTGTAATTAGTATCCATAGATCTCTACTGTTTGACTTGCATGTCACAAATGTATATGATTGAAAATTAGTGTATAACATATTTTGAATTCAGGTAAATGAATCTGTGCAGATACAGGTAAAGTGGTCAAATCTGAACCTGCTGAGGAGGCTAGCAGAACGACCTTTGGTTGGAGGAATGTTAAGATCGCAGCTTCCAGGTCCCCACACTCTTCCAGACTTGTTACAGCAGACTGGGAGAAAAACCTGGTTAAGTTAAGTGATGGAGAAGGAAAATTTATCAGGAGTTACAGAGGAGCTGAGACTGGGGAATTTAAGCTACCTAGTGGACTTTGTTTTGATCATCAGGACAGAATCCTGGTGTGTGCCATGTCGAATAATCATCTGGTTCGTATCAGTCCTGACACTGAGGATGATACAAGATCATGTGAGGCTATCATGGACATGATGTCACTAGGCCTGCAACATCCTAGACATGTAGATGTACAAGAGGATGGTTTACTGGTGATGGCAGTAGGCTCTAGCAAGGGATCTTACGCCATTTGCGTGTTAACAGGGAACCAATAATATGTTTATTATTGAGGCTGCATCCAGGGATTACGCATTGCATTAGGCGACTTGCATCATTGCAATATTTAAGGTTATGGAATAGCTCATGATATTCTTCATTAAAATGACAATGACGATGGTATACTGGATGACTCATCCCGAATTTTCCAACAACTTTTCATGATCTTGTATACAAAAGAATGGTAGGTTAGGACCCATAAACTTATTAAGTTGTCTCTCAGGGGGTTTTTGCTGAGAGAAGGAGTGCGGGCGGCAGGTCAAGTTTATTTTCTTTCTCTTGTTTTGGTCAAGAAGGGGGCGGCAGTTTACTTGTTGTTTTTCTGTGAAAATGGCAGTTTTTTTTAAATATTTGGCCCATTTTTAGGATTTTAAGACATATTTGTGGGGTATTATTTCAATAGGAATAAATTCGGGGGATGTTTTTTTAATCCCTCGATTTTTTTCAATTTTTTTTTCAATGTTAACTAAGGGCGGCAGGTTGGGGTTCTTTTCTGTGAAATTAGGGGCGGCAGGTTTTTGTTTTATTCTGTGAAATTAGGGGCGGCAGTTTTTTTCGTGAAAAACCTAATAAAAAGAAGGGACGGGGGGTCTCAGGACCAAGCGGGCGGGGCCTGGGAAACAACTTATTAATTTTATTTGGCCTTAAGGTTGATTACATGGCTACACATTATGAATTTTAATGTATGAACTCCTCCTTTCATAGAATAAATATTGCGATGTCATTTTCTTCATGCATATGACAAATGTAAGGTGTCATTACCTAATTTGATTTTAGGTATATAAACTAGATTATCACATTTGATACTTATTTGTCGCCTCTCAGTTGCGATTATCAACTACTTCGCTGATGATAAACTCACGTGGGGAGAGAGACAGCAGTTCTCTTTCCTTTCCTGTGATACAAGTCACTTGTGCCACTGGTAATAGGGTATGAAGCTCTAGGGGCAGACACTGGTAATAGGGTATGAAGCCTTAGGGGCAGACACTGGTAATAGGGTATGAAGCCTTAGGGGCAGACGCTGGTAATAGGGTATCAAGCTCTAGGGGCAGATACTAGTAATAGGGTATGAAGCTCTAGTGGCAGACACTGGTAATTGGGTATGAAGCTCTAGGGGCAGACACTGGTAATTGGGTATGAAGCTCTAGGGGCAGACACTGGTAATACAGAATGAAGTTCTTGGGGCAGACACTGGTAATAGGGTATAGGGGCCACCCATCTTACATCAGTACATTAATACAGACTACCGTTATCACTGCGGGATTCAACACCATGGAATTTCTATATCTTTGTTGGGGTACATCATGCAGAACACACTGCCGGGCAATCAAGATTTTGTGTAAATTTGTACTATTGAAATAAAAAGTGTTTAGTTCCAAATTTAACACCGTTTTAATCATCAAACGATCTCTGAAATGACACAAACATTCATTTAAACAAACAATATATATTTGATCATATAATTTTAACTTTATGTATAAAAAAAACATTTAGGCATTTATTACATCTACTTTGACATTACAGTACCATAAGTACACAGAGTATTGCCGCTGGATGCCGGGATGACTCGCAATTACACGTGATTAGTTGTTGGCCAGTATAATTACACTTATGATAATACTTCATACATGCACAGTCCTTTAATTCAGCAAATTATAAGGGGAATGAATAGTGTTGGATATAACAAAGCCAAGTGATTACTCTTTATTTTCTCTTCTACACTTTTAATGCTTACATTGGTCAGTAATTATTTGTTTCCTTAACATGACCCAAAACTTATTTGAATGTGTATGTGCCTACAGGTTGCCCGTCAGAATACATGACAATGAGATGAAGTCATGAATTTATAGTTGGGCCCCTGCACAAAATCTGATGCCCATGACACTAGGTCAACCAAAACACCTTATTATCAAATTAAATCCAATTGATCAACTTCGGTAAAAATGTTGTTTGTCCCGTTGGTATTTTTCCTTTATAAGTATGTTTAGATATTTTTATCATTTAGCTAATTCTTCCAACTTTGGTGCACAGATGCCTCCTTTTAACAACTGAGTTTTTGGGAAGTTTCTTCCAGTTTGATTGTAGTTCGAATTGTGTTCTGTTACTGACGACGAGGCAGTTAAATCTATCTACGAAATAAATTCATATTGATAAATACAAGAGCAATTCCATTGAACAAGCAGCATATATTCAATACATCAAATTAATTCAGCATATATTCAATACATCAAATTAATTCAGAATATCTTCAAACAATTTTAATCATGACGAGACTCATACCTTTACTAATGTGACGTGGACAAGATGTCCACAGCTCTACATAGGAATCATCCATCAGTTTGGAATAGCGACGAAATGCAATCATCAAGCTTTTCGTAAGCTCTGACAATATATAGCCAAACTTTGCACAAGTTCTAGGTTTGAATTTAGCAACGGACTCAGTCAGGCAAAAACTCAATCTACACTTAATCAGTTTAAATTGCGAAAAGTGTGTACGCCGGATTTTCGGACTAGACCGCCGTGGCTTGGATTCTATTTTAGCTGTTTCTAGTATGACTGTTTGATGCTTTGATGAGATATCTTGTTGTGAAGTTGTGGTATGCATGGCTGTTAGGTGAATTGAACACATGTTCTTGAGTCCCTTAGGACTGCTCTTTTGCGATCTAACTTGTGCACCATGGAATTTTGGTATTGTAAGCTTGTTCCTCAGACCTCTAGATCTGCTCTTTTGAGATCTGGAGCTCCGTGCAAGATTTGTAAAGTGAGCTGGTGTATCCTTCAAAACAGAGATATAGCTTTGGCTTTTAGATGAAAAGTCAGAATGCCTGTAATAGAAGACAGAAAGCCGCGTTATCTGTATGCACAGGACAACAATAACATTAAAGTCAGGAACATATATCATTTCTGTCATCTTCAGGTGAATTGTAATATTTGGGTTACTAACAAAAACATGATTCCTCCCATACCATATTTCACATGTTCTGTTGTAGTACAAGGCATTTTGATCAGCTGTGAGATCTAGTCGATGGCTGCTCGTGATGTTACTCTGACTCTCAACTGCATTGCGCTTAAAACTAGTAAAACAAATTTCAGATTGAAATACATATATAGGATGCTAAGTGTCTAATGGACAAATAAATATATGTAAGAGCATTGCCCATGCAACGAATGGACATACAACGGCATATCCAGTCCATATACGCTTTCGGAAAATTATAATCTTACTAATTTAGGCGCATGGTTGTGCTTTCTAACATAAATTAAACTATCCATCATTTAGATTCAATGATATTAGTATCAGATGGAACGAATTCAATGCATGGTATATCAAGAAAGTCTGCAACATTTGGAAATTAATTTGATAGGAAAGAATAGACCAGTTTGATTTGCGAAATTCAAGATTCCTGAAACTGAAGTTAGCAATGATGATTACTTTTCTAATTTGACGCACCTAGCTGATAGGATATATTGATTATCTGGAAAACTGACCAATACAAAGGACGCAATGATGCTTCTGACATCATAGGTCAAAGACAACATTTGAACTCTATATAAGACATGCACATGATAATTAGTGTGTATAGTGTGAGGAAGAGCTAATGTTTAAACTAAACTAAATTGCAGCCAACAGCTGTATGTTCCTGTACAATTTGATTCTTTGTTAACATCATGAAATAGTTTTATCTAACTTTCAATCACTTTTGAATGGCGGTATCATGCTACCGGCAACTTATAGTAGGACACATTTGCATCAAATAACGTTTGACAATTTGTCCAGTGCATATTGAGTCAAAAATTGAAACCGACCAACCCATGATAACGAATATATGAAGCATAGCTTTTGATTACATTAATGAATCATGTCAGCAGCTAAAGAATCAGAGTATTTCACGGTGATGCTTACGTACAGAATAAAATCAACAATATAGCAACGTAGTTTAGAGTCACTTACGAAAAGGAAATTGTCTTTTACTATTTCAAACTTATATATACAGCTTAATTGTGTGTTCATAAATGGTCACAATTTGGGTCTCCTTATTTAATCAAGGTACCAAATGACAAGAATAACTTGATGGCAACAATCAAATAGAATATGGGCATGTTCACATAAAAATAGTGAGGTTAATTGATATTTACCTCACCATTAATACCACTAGATGTGTTATTAGAGACTAGATTATTAGCTGTGATCAAATTCAGAGTTTACGCAGGCACAAGTTACTGTTAGCAGCTTACTTAAAGATTCACCTTATATGGAATCAACACGTAAATTAGCTAGTACAGGATATTGCTAACCAAATATATTAGCAGTTGTTGTTTCAGATACACTTAGGGTGTTAGAATTATATCATTACCTTTAATGTGAGATACTTATTCTTTGTCATACTATGTAGTTTAGATGCGCTTAACGCTGATCACAGTTTTAGTATAAGTCAGGATGTGCTGTTACGGTTGATTGACTCACACGGTAATTGTCACATGACGAATAGCCAATTAGCAGTCATCTGCTCCCTTCTTGGTGCCTAATTTAAACCTAACAGTCAATGTTTTAAATTCAGTTCAATTCATATGTACAAAGAGTCTGGATACTCGCTGACAGACTCGCTGGAGTTATTTCGTCAGTCCTAATCCAGATTATCTCATATAGGGTAGTATCAGAGTTGATGTGACCAATGTTAGGATTCGGTCCCAACGGGTTCAATACACTACCCAAATTTTGGTGGGGTCATTGATGAACCTGAAGCCCACCTCAGAACAAGGTACCAGGACTCATTAATGGCTCTTGTGAAATACCTTGTATCAGTCGAATGGACACACATTTCTGTGCATATATATATATGTATACACAAGACTGGATCGGACAGGGTTTGAGCCCAAGACTGCGCCACTCTGCCTGATATAGCCTATGCGTCTTGGTGTAGTCAATGACTATATGAAATAAACATAATTCATTAATGAGCTAACTGGGTGAAAGGTTCAAATATCGTATGAACGCTGGATTCAGAAACTGTACGATTTGAACTCTATGCTGATTTTTTTTTCTTTTTTGGCCAAGGAGGGGGCGGCAGGCATTTTCTTTTCTGTGAAAATGGGGCGGCAGGTTTTTTGGGTTTTTTTCAAGAATAATTTAGGTGGGCGGCGGCCCGCTAACTAGTAGAGGCAGCAGTTGTATTTTGCTTTTAGGGAGGGGGGTTAATTTGGCCCATTTTAGGGGTTTTAGAGCATATTTGGGGGGAATTACTTGCATGAGAGTCGGTTTCAGGGATCTTTTTTAAATTTTTCGATTTCTGTTCTTTTTTTCTTCATTGTTAAAAAGGGGCAGCAGTATTAATTTTTTTCTCTGAGATTAGGGGCTGCAGGTTTGTTTGTTTTTTTATGAAACACCTAATAAAAAGAGAGGGCGGGAGGTCTCAGGCCCATGCGGGCTGGGCCTGAGAAACAGCTTCTTAATTTTATATGGCCTATGTTCACTGCATCGGTGAATGACGAAGCATATCACGAGACTATATTGGCATTATCTTGCGTCGTATTAAGGCTAGCACATGCAGAATCACTATCTATGTTTGAGGTAGTTTTGATGTATAGCAACACCAACAGAGATTGATCAACCTTATTGACTTAATGATGAATATAGTGGTCCCCATAAATGTGAGAACATTGACTGCATAATTGAAGTAAGATACCAACTATTCATTTGTCAATCCTAATAAATGACGTTACTAACGTTGACGTCGTGAGATCAATACAAATTGAATGATAATTAAGATCGTTGAAGAGATAAATTACATAATTGTTTCACCACAATGCGAGTTAAAATCAGTCTTATCGCTAAAACATGGCACTTTTCATATTAAATCCACCTTTCCGTCTTCGCTAGTATGCAAATTAAGTTTGAACAAAGTGTTATAACAATTGAGCATGTACTGTGAATAATAACATCTTTTTCGCATTTAATTACTGGTTTAAATCAGCACCAACAGAATCAAATACAGATCTTGTTAATTTGGTATAAATCAAAACTGCGGATTAGTTTATCTTACATTTTAACACAAACATGCCTTCTCTTGACAACTTCTCGACTACGTAGATGCCCCCAGGTCCACTGATTTATGTTTTTGGCTAAGACGCAGACTTTACCTAAATAATAAAACACACACGCAATGTTCTAATTAAACATAATTTTGTACGAAATCGATATATTGATCTGTTGACACTAGTAACTAACACAAACCTCTTGTAGGGCGAGGGCAACAAATCCACAGTTCTGTATCAGAAATATCAATACCATGTATCTCCCTGTTAAAAGAAGTCAGCGAGCGCAATCCCTCACAACCATACATCATGAGGCCGCGTTTGTCACAAGCGGAACCAGTGTATATAGAAGCTGAGTTTGTCACACAAAATTTCCTGTTACATAGAAACTTCGATATTCTAGAATGCATGTTAACCCTAACCTGAATTTCTGGACTAGATGTCGATATAATGGTTTGTAATTTGGAGGTGGTGGGAGGATTTTCATCTGTTACATGTTTTGAAGAAGAAATATGCGCTGATTTTAGTGTATGGAAATTGATTCTATGATCTTTAAGATTGTCCATGCGAGCTGGAGCCATGGAGCTGATCCCCCCTGTCCTAGACCTCCGAGCCAGACCATCATAGTGAGGCTGTTGAAACTTCGAACAGGAGTTATGTCCCTGTCTCACTATAAAACTGTCCAAATGCCTAAAATCATAGAAAAACCCGCGTAATTACCAACTATCACATTAAAATTGAAAAAAATATTCACTCAATATCATAGGTATGGGTACAAGTGGTTTGTTATCTTAGGATGACTAACCTCAACATGACGTAATTTTCATTGTGTTTGTTTGTTCCTTTCACCGGTGCTCCATGAAATACTTTTCCAGAGTAAACAAATCTGCTTTGCAATAATATTAAATAGTTTCTACAGATTAAATATTCTAAAATAGGGAAGCCGGAATCGATATCATATTGTTCTGCCAGCTCGATCTTACAATTAACTCTAAAAATTATGGTTGCGAGATAGAACAATTCACTTACATGAAGGGAATAACTAACGTTATCGTTCCTAGTAAAATACAAATTCCACCCATGCTATACTTAACATCTTGTGTTGTACAAGGCATATCGATCGGCTTCCGTGCACTCACCTATCCCTCCAGAGTGATGTAACTCTGACTGTCGGCCGTTTTGGCAGTAATATGCTTTTTGAATGACTGATTTATTTTCTTCAATAAAATATATTATTATTAGAGTTGCATTTCTGAGCGATGATCAAGGAATGAATGAGGGTATAGCAGAGCACCAATCAAATGATTATGATTATTAGGAAATTATAATCTTGCCTATTGAGGTAGAATATCGTGGGTTCTAAAATTAATCTAGCAGTAATTTAAAAAAAATGTACATGCATGGAAAATCCTGATATTTATTAATTAATTTGAAATGTCCATGGGGAAAAGGTCCAAGCTGTAATCCTGTGTTGTCAGTTAATGTTTGGCCTTTCATAACTTGATAATAGTGTGGTTTCGAAATACAAGTATTATTAATGGAAGCAACAATCATATCAAAATAGCAGAGCTCTGATATGCTACTTGATAAATTTAGTTTTGTTAGCAGATTGAAATCATTCAATTCATACCGAAAATAGCTAATATGATGCAAATGCTTGGATATTAGCTGATAGTTTATTTTCATATTCACAACTGCAGTCTTCCTCACTCGCATAGGTACCACAGTCTATTACATATTTGTGTGTTTTACCATTGAAAAGCTACATACGCATTTTCAGCACTTAATTCTCAAGCAGTTTAATAAACAATTTTAGTAACAAGGTGGTGTAACTGGTTGAAACCACTAGGATATTGATTGTTCACTTTAACTTACCTAAATTCGACTCAATTGTTGTCGTTTAACATCACTTGGAAAATAACTGCCAATGTGTTGCATTTGTTATGATCTTACAAATAGGAACACCAACCGATGTTGTCAATAAGGGCCTCTTTCTTTATTTGTAATCACGTATGTACGTGTAGTTTCAACTAGTTTCCATTCCATAACTTCGTAGTGAAAGCGAGTTACTTATAAGTGCAAATGTGTAGGACTCCGGCTTTAAATGTGTAGGCAGGTAGCATGTATTCAAAAGGATGTTACCACAGATAATCATAAAACTTGGTTGATATTATGGATACGACTTCCATCATGGTTGTGCACTGATATAATACATAGTACTACTCCTATTAGGAACCGTTGACGTATTATTTTCCATAGCAGCGGATAGAACAGCTACCTACTTAAGCATGTGTGTTCTATAAAGAAATGACATCAAGCATCAGTATTCTCCGGCAGCAGCACATTATACATGTTCCCTCCAATGACTTAACTGGGTTTACCTCCTTACGTGATTTACAGCTGAACAACACATACATGTACGTCTAAATGTGTAAAGAGTCTCGTGTCAATGAAGGAAGAACATGTACAATATTGATATAGACACCTACCTTAAAACTAAGATCTGCAGCAAAATTGTAAACCTGCCTGAAACAGACTGGTCTCACTTTTATATAACTGTACTTCATGACAGATTAGTTCATCTACCGGAATTGAATAACTAGAGGCTAGCGTAGGATGTTACATTGTACACTGAGAGCCCCCGCACCCCCCTTTTTATTTGCGAAAAAAACGTGCCTGCCGCACCCTCCTTCGCAGAAAAAAAATAAAAATAAAACCTGCCGCATCCTCCTTTGCAGGAAAAAAACAACAACAACCTGCCGCATTATCAATTTTGTAGAGAAAAAAAAAGAAAAAAGAAAAACAGATTCGGTAAGTTCATGGATCTCGAGTAAAGAAATTGACAGGTCCGAGCTCCCCTTTCTCCCCTCTCCCTCCTCTCCCCTCTCTCCCCCCTCTCCACAAGCAGACTCACACACACTCACGCGCACACACAGGGACTTATCTCTGACAGGTCCGAGCCCCCCTCTTCTCCTCACCACTCACACACACACATGCACGCACACAGAGACTCATCTCTGACCCGAGCTCTCCCTTTCCCCTCTTTCCCCTCTCTCCCTTCTCTCTCCCCTCACCAGACGCACAAACGCGCAAACACAGACACTCGTCTCTATTAGGGCCGAGCTCCCCTCCCAACAGAAACATAGATGTACGATGTGTCTAAAAAAAAAGGGTACCTGCCGGCCCTACGTAAAAACAAAAAAAAAGCCTACCGCACCCCCTATTTTCCTGCAAAAAAAAAACCCTGCCGCACCCTCCTCTTTATAAAGAAAATAAAAACCTGCCGCATCGACCCTAGTGAAAAAAAAAAAAAAATACCGGTCGTGATTAGTAAGCAATTGTGCAGATGATCTCTCATCGGACTGTGTTCATAAGCCTCGTCATATCGTAATAGTTACCATGATAATATTCATCATATATCCTGGGAATTTACATTTTATGATATCAGTTATAATATGTTTGTCTTACTCATTCATTTATAGCATATCTATGCAAGTTTTCAGTTGAATGGCTTTCACTCATACTGACTGTCTCTTGTGGCTCGGCTGTGTAAATTTGCGTATTCAAAGAGAATTTGTAAATATTTATGAATAAATTGATTGCATCCTATCGTTAAGAATGTCCATAGTTGTCAATTAAATTGTCACAGATAAAAAGTTGGAAAGTACCATCTTCCGAGAAATATGCTGCTTTGAATTTGTACTGGCTGTTGGGTCATCGATGTATTAGCACCTGTTTTAACATGTAATATGATATACGCAGGAATTATTTAAAATTGCGAATTTATTTAAACGTCATCACTTAACAGTTAGTGCATATATTCAATAGTCAACTTCAAGCTTTCACAGAATGCAACATAACATAACATTACAAATCTACTTTAAGAAACCAAAGGATATGTACAAAGAATGAAACCATTGACGTTTTGAGACCCGACTAAGATGACACATCAGTGCATGTTTGAACTGTACATCTCCATCTCCTTCGCGATACTTTTCTTCGTGTTGTTGCTCCGGCTCCTTTTGTTAGCAAACCAGCAAGTTACCTGGGTGACGGTGATGTTTGCCTCCTCAGCCAGCGTCCTTTTCTGTGAATCGGTTGGGTATGGGTAGGAGACATTCTCACGGTACCACCTGTTTAAGGCCTCCACTGATGTAGGGTCAAGCAGGCGTGTTGATCGTTTCTTCCCGGAGTTATCATTACTTGGAGGATTTGTCGCTCTGTAACTTACAGGGGATATCAGCTCCCGAGGGCTAGAATCTAGCTCTCTCGCCTGCATCATCTTCTCCAGTCTCTTGGGATGGACGGAGCCGTTAAATGGGAGGGTGTTTTGCGATCTCACCCGCTTGTTGGCCATCCACTTTTTCACCTGCGAGGTGTTGATTTGAGCCCTGTCTGCCAACTCTTCCACTGTCTCATCCGTCGGGTAGGGATGCTCGCAATGAGATTCGTACCAATAGCGAAGGATGCCAACAGCTTCAGTGCCCAGGAACTTCTGCGTCCTACGTCCGTCGCCGTCTCCATTCTGTTCGTACATACACTTATGTTTCTCCTCTTGAGTAGACAATTTGTTTTTGAAACAAGACATACAGATATTAGGGTGAAGGCGTTCGGGTAACTCGTGACCGGGTCTTTGTTGAGACTTTGTAGTATAAGAAGCCGAGTCTACTCCGGTTGTCGGTGCTCGTCGCAGCAATTCACTGTACTGCTGAGTTGCTAACACTCTATGCAGGTTATACTGAGATCGTATCAACATCCCTTGCCTTTCATTGGTCATCAAATTAGTGTATCTCTTGGCTGCCATAAGATCTACTTGTTTCCTGTAAGCTTGTTGCAGCTTGCGTCCAGCCGTGTTGAAACTTCCTCCTTGGTACAGAGGAAAGTCATTCTGCCGGGCGAAATGTTCATACTTCACCAAAAGTTCTGCCTGTACTTGACTAGAGAAATGGGAAGAGGTCGTCTCTGGCACTTGTGGACTTCTGTCTTCATCAGGTGTTTTCTTATGATAAGACATGGCTCCTATACACAGCAACATGTTAGATCTAGACAAGGGCATTGGGTTGTAGTAGCTTGGCATGATATA
>JAXGGS010457707.1:0-22510 GCA_035585475.1 Armandia brevis
AACAGGTCAAGTTGACGCTGAGATGCCTCACAATAAACGCTTAATACTAGAGGAGACAACCTCTGGGTACAAAACATTGATGAGAGGCATTTGCTGTGATGGCCTGAGCTTTTTAACGTCTACTTTATATGTAGTCCACAAGGTGGCAGAGTCGTAAAAGTCCCTCTTATTATAAGTGCCTAGGCTACAGTACCTGCGCACCTCTACTCCCTCACCCGGGGATGCTCCCGTGTGTTTAAACTAAATTTGTATGCCGTTCATAGTTAATTAACCTGCAAGATCAGCATATATAAGTCGGAGAGGAGACACTAAGCCAAAGCAATCCTCTAACATGTTTAAAATTACTAATTAGATAGCGCGAGGAAGCCTTTCGAGGCAGAGAGAGGGACCTTGAGTTTTGTTTGCACAGCTGGCGGCGGGAGGATGACATTGGAGGGCGGCGTTTTAGACCATAACGTCATACAGTCGTTCTCATTGACCTTTATACTATAAAACAAGGCGGGGAGGGGATTCCTGTGGCCATTGTGCTTTATTAATTGATTCATTTTGCCTTTGGCGAGGGCTGGGCGGTCTCAGGCAGGTGAGGCACATGGCATCCAACAACCGATCTCCATTTATATGTTTCCGTCTCATCCCCAGCGGATCAGCAGCTTGAGCAGCAGCAGCAGCTCACAGGTGTAAGCGAACATCAGGAAGCAACCACAAATAACGGCTCCATTTACAATCACCGACAATGCAGGCGTGCCCTCCGGTGGCTGGTCATTTACCGCGGCCACCGTATACTGGGGCAATAAACCCGAGACTAATCAAATAGACTTTAACTGTACCAGGCCCAGCGTTTCCCAGTTTGGCAATCGCTCAATACTGACTGCAGAGATCAAGTCGTTTGATTCAGCCATAACTAACGGCGAGCTTGAACTAAGGCGGCTCCACCACACAGCAGCATCTTGCAGATTGTTGCCCTAGCGCTGGTGTCACTCCTTTAACCTACTTAATGATGTAGCGATCTATAAACTCCACTGATGACTTCAAAGTTCATGACATCCGAGCCGACAGTCGCCATAAAACATATCAAATCCCTTCGCATTAACGTGTCAGTCTGACATGCGCTATGATATATTATGCATCCCACGATGGTTAGCTTTATCACGTTACCAGACGTTTATGATCAGGGTCTTGCCTCAATGGCCCACAACAAGGGGGCATAAATCCCCCCCTGCTAGCCAGGCATCCAGCCCGCTGACGACAACAGGAGACAGTAGATAAAACATCGGCGAAATATGTCACCCCGTTGGCGGGTCAGTGGCGCACGGGCATTGTTCGCCCACGCGCAGGAGGCATCCGGGAAAAACTCCTCGGGGAGGTGAGGACTATTCCAGAAACAAACATAGATTTACGCCGGGACAATATACCGCGGGTCCGCATGAAGAATTCATGAAACGGGTGATGCTAACATATTGGATGAATGCAGGCATCGGGCGTTCTGTATCAACAAGTTAACTCGCGTAGTCAAGAGTAACTGACATGACGTCACAGAACCCTCGAGCGGATGACACGGCGTGCATTCTCTTAGCTCACAAATAAGCGGAGAAGTACACGAGAGGTGAGATGGGAGCCGCTTGATTGTTATTAAGGAGAGAATCCAGCCAAGAGTTAAGTAGGTCAACCAGTACACAGCCAAAATATCAACAAGCAACGCCATAAACATGGGATTCAGTCGCCATACATGAGAATTCTGCGTCGTCAATTTGTTAACTTGTTTACATTCTGGGCAGCAGACGGCAAAACTCGTTCACAATAGCCGGATTTTACCGAGAAGTCCCCAATGTGCTTTACATGGACCGAGTTTCAGGAGTCATGTTGCCGTAATCAGGCTCCTAGACGGGCTGCAACATTCACTCCTTCCTTCTGTACCTTCGCCTGCTAACAAGAGGGAAGCCTTCCTCAGACGCTCTTATCGGGGCCAGCAGCGCACTAACGTCACCAGCGGGACGTTATGACGTGACCCCCGTATTCACCGGGGGGGACGAACCTGTGCTGCTCGAGCTCAGTCCGGTCAGAGGTCGCGTCGCAGGGTCTACTCGAGCGCTCGGTCGAGACGATGGGTGCTAGGGGTGCGCCGCTGAAATCGATCCACTCCGTGTCAATAAAAGTAAAAAGGGATGGGCCTCAGCCGATCGTCCAATTAAACGCCTTCGATCCCATGTGATTCTATAAATAACCATAGCAACAGGGGCGTGTAAACGAAATTAGACGTAACGCTGAGTTAAAACACGGAGCAGGCGATATCGACCAACCCTCCACGGGTGTACTTAATAAGAACACCTCTACGCACTCGTTCCACTTATCCGATCTGTCACGCGGAATTAAGATTGAAAAATGACAATCGAACCATCTGACCCGATCTGACATTCCTCGATTCTTTGCGATTGTTTTCAGCTCAGCTGGGCTATTCCCAAGCCAGTTATGAGGGCGAGATGGCTTAATTCTACTACAAAACAAATCAATGGTACTTTGTCAGGAACTGAGGCCACTTTGATCTGGATGAGCATCTCTCGATAACAGTCACAACATGATGAATGTGACAAGGCGAACTGGTGGATGGGAATAGAGAGGCCAGGGAACAGCGTCGCCAGCCTTCTCCCCGCCAGCTCGAACACAGCACCGAATCATCTGGTGCCGAGTGCGCAGCCAAGCGCACGATAATTCGTCTTGTCCACCCATCGGGGAGAGATGATGAGGACATTAGTACGGGGCGATATAACCTGATCAAGCCACATTTAACCTTCCCTCAATAACCAGGGAGCAATCAGGGGAAATCGGGAGGAGAGCATCGGCCAGGGTCACTCGCTCAACTGTCGTCATACTCTCGCAATACTAATCCCGCGGATTACCACGTGGATCTGGGTCAGCGCGATCTGTAATCCCTGAGACAGTAGTACACGTGCACAGGTGCGAGTCGGTGGGAGCACGTAAGTAACGTGAGCGATCGCCTGGCAGAAATGCATATTGTTCTCTCTCGGCGATTCGATGTCACGTCGGAGCCATTTGCTGCTGAAACGGGGGAAATAATTGAAGTTTGATGTAAATGAAAGTGATCGTCGTTTTTCCAATAGGCGGGTATCATGTGCGGTGATGACTGTTTGCCGAGAGTTGTTCACCTGCCCATCGACAGGAGCTTTTATTGACATGCGTTTTGTGTCGGCTCCTAACATAGCATCAAAAACATATACAAATGCCATCTAAAACTGTCGTATGAATAATAATATACATAATGATCGGCACTTGTGTCAATAGACGTGGCCGGGTTAGCATCTGAGTATTGACGCGGCACCTTTTGAGGGCAGGTTTTCAATGAAACGGATCCGGCAAAAGCCATAATAGTGGAGCTCTCGCAAATTACCATCCCTGCCAGCGTGTATAGTCTCTCCCGACTGACGCATGTGCCTCACTCACTCAGATGTAGATAACTACGTGACATACAATGCCACTCTAATTTCTATCACCATTTGGACTTGTGTTCTATTAATATCACCTCTCGGCCAAATATAGAGTCAATCTTCCATAAATATACTCCCGAGTATTAATATCATCAACGCGCATAGAAATAAATGAGTAGGTGCAGAAAGAAAGTGCCAGCCTTTAGCCCGAGGGATTTCAACAAATATCCCATATCCTAGCAATACTATATTAACAGGCCATTAGTGTCTATAAAACCAGCTGAGATCCCCTTCAAATTCTCAGCCTGTTGCCATGGCGTGGACCGAAATAAGGTGAAGTGGGTTTTACTCGGCTGAACAGAGGCGAAGAATGCTTTTTGGGGGGTAGCAATTGGAGTGAAGTGCTGTGTCGGGGGCAAATCGGTCACAACTCGGATCCGAAGTCTCGAATCATTGATATTCAGCCCCGTGGAATTGCGCAGTTGAAAACTGCTGATTATGCTGCCACGTCTTAGGCTGCCAGCTTGGGTGTTTTGAAGAACAAGTCCGGATAATTTATCGATGTTCGAGTAGAGAGAAATAAAAAGATAAATCACGCCGAATCAATATGAACTCTTTCATGTGTGGCGCTATGCAGATGGGCAACATATAACTTGAAACCTTGGAAGGTTTAAGGCAATCTTTACCCTGATCAAAGGCAGCGAAATGCTGTCATTTGCTGCGAGCCTCGACCGAACGCCGCAGATTGGCAAAGAATTCTTGCTAGAAAATAACAGAAAAATCAATGTGATATAAAACAAAAAGCCTGCGCACTGACGTCATAGAATTCATTCTATGCTACTAGAACTGCTCAGAGTGGGTCCCCGGCGCTACATGCAATTGCCACATGGCGAGCATCACATCCACTAAACTTCAAAATGACTTGATGCTGCAAGGTTAGAAGGTTGAAGACTGACAACTCTTAAGCTCTACCAAATTCACAGAAATCGATGCGACATCAAATCTGGCTTGCCTTTAATAAAGATAAATTGGGACGTAAGCCAGCCATCAAAGGTAAGCGGGCCGTAACTGGTGAACTCCGAGGTCTGACATGGCACCAAACTGCGAGTCTTACTTGTTGGCGAAACATGCCATCCTCAAAACCGACGCCTTACATGAAGAATCCGGGATGCTCTGCGTTTGAAGTCCTCCTTTGAGTTACGCCACAGCTTCGGGGGGTTTTTGCGTTTGTATATGCATGTAAATGCGTGCGTCGCAAAGCTTAGCTGCCTTGTGCATATATTGTGCATGTACATGTAGATGGCTAATACACATATCACTTTAAGGAGAAACACCGGGATAAACGATACTAATGCAGATAAACTAGCATTCTGTTCTGAAGCAACTGAATTCTGCTAAATTGATATCGATTTGGTGGTAAATGATGCATTAATCCCATCTATTATTCATCATGAGGAGGCAGATGCGAACTAGTGTGAGGAAAATATAGGTAAATGCTTATTCATTGATCTTACCGCCTGAGTGGATTCATGAAAATTTCAAGATGAGATTTAATAAGGGATCAGTCACGGCGAATAGGGACTTAATTGAGGCGTTCGGCGAACGTGCCGTTACGATGAAAGAAATCCCCCGGGATTTGCCTGCTGATTAGTGCCGGAACAACGAGAAAATGAAATCCATGAGATGGAATTTCCAGAAAGCTAGACTCGCGACAAACAAGCCACATTGAAGATCCAAATTTACTCAATTGCAAAACAACCCATCTATTTTAGTAACAAAACATTCTGGTTTATTTCGATACATGTACCTGAATACAAATCGCCGCTATAGGGAGGCACATAGGACAACTATTCCGGCTATGGTAGGTAGCTGATGCAATGATGAGACGTTTTATAGCGGTCATTCTATTTAGACGTTCCAATAGAATTACACTTACCTGCAAAGAAAAGAAAAAGAAATGACATTAGTAATAAGCATTATAAGGAAGAAAACTGATCAATGCAAGAACTATAGTACTATAGTATACGTGGACAATGTATCTATACATTTAAGGAATTGTGGTTTTTAACGTGTGACTTAAATAAGGCCTCTTTACTAAAGTCGTGATTCATACTGATTGATCGCACAGAATCAATTCGGCTTTACTACTCTTTGAGCCGATGATCGTCTGCGCACGATCATTTCCCATTACACTACTCTTTCTGTAACCCCGCATAAGTAGTATACATTGCAATAGCGATCGAGGTTGAGCAGTTGTTCGAATTAGTTAATATGCTCAGTGTAAATACGATTACGCACTTTCCAAATCAACCACCAGATGGATAATAACACGCGCGCTTAGTTTAGAGCAATCATTCCCTCACACAACGATCTTGATAACGTTAATATTTGTAAATTGGACATATTGGTCATCAATCTCATCCGCCTGAAATACCGACTATAATGAAAATGTCTATCCGTGCGCATGCATTAATTGCAGCCACTGAATATTGTCATATTGCCTGGGCAATAACCACTAAATAACTATTTGCCTATGCAACATCAGGCAGATTCGACAAAGACGACTCACTTTGTATGATAAGGCTCGGCTGCTCAGACCGGTAGTTGCCCGTGCTATTTACTAAGCTATACGTCTCTCAACTCGTTCACGAGCACTTCCTGCAAATATCGATCACCCAACGGCCGATCAGCGGCTATAAATCGGGGTGATCTTGACTGGGGTCACCTAACCTAAACCCCATCAGTCAGTATGAATGAGGTTCGATCGGCGCGATACGGGTGGGTTAGCGGCACAAACAAACCATCCCATCAGTATTCTCGGCTGGGTAAACTCAAACGTGAGTTCCTCGATGATGTGCCAGAGACCGCTAGCTCTGCTCGTGTTTGTCTAATCCATCGACAAAAAAATAGCTCGGGGCGATCACTCGCAAATATTAACGTTTATACAAAACTCACATTCGTGTTAACACTAAACTACAAAATATTTTAAGAATAGAGCATTATAATTCACGAGAGCAACAAACTAATCATACACGTGTATAAGGCGAAGGTGACATGCCGAAAGGACGTGGGAAATAAATATCCCATCGTCACGAATTCTACAAAACTCGTAGAATTGTGAACACGATGATCGCTTAATTGAAAACAAATTAACACAACGCTATTTCTTGTCATGCATCATCATCGATGGGGTGTTTTGGGTACGGATAAGTGCGATGACAGCTACCACTAGCATTAATATTGCCAATTAACATCTACCGGTAATATCACGTAAGAGTGGAATGTTACTGAAGGAAATCTATGCTATTCTGCGAATACGACTAGATGAATACATCATGTGTATCAGGAATACTAATCGAAGCCTGTCAATGGTCATCTTTATGGTCGTGACATCTGAGTTAGTCACAGCCGTAGAACTTTGACAAACGGTAAATTACATATATATATGGGTCAACAATTGTTTACAGTCTAGCTTTGTGTTTGAACAAAACACAGCACACGTATGAAATGAAGCGACGAATAAACGTGGGGTACGTCTCGCCTGAGCTCTGTGTTAAGCACGACCGATACCACATGTACGATCAGGCTCTAGTGTTTTACACACGGGATAAGGCCTACGCTAAATCAAACCAGGAAATGTTGACAAATATCTGTCAACCGATACGCGGGCACCCTATATCATACACTTACTTTTTCTGAAAACTCCGCAGGAAGCGCTTCATGTTTATGTGGGGTCAATAGTGCACGAGAGCACAAAAATCCACAGCATAGATTCCAAGATACAAATACGAATCCTCATCCATCATGCGATATAGAGAGAACCATCACCTCGATGTCGTTACAAGTACGCTTTATGGTATATATATCTCAAGTTCTTATCAGATATTATCAGTAGGCTGACTTTTATCTACAAATACTACTTATTATCATTGAAACTAATACTTACAACCATTTGCGATCAGCTGTAAACTAGCGAGCTATGATTATTATTAATAAGCGGGTCTTCGATGCACCTACTTACGTCCAACCTAATGCAATCAGATACTAGAATCTGCATTCATGATATAATAGCTAATGTAGGGGAGGATTTTGTAAAATTCACAGAAGACAACATAGTTAAATGTTTATCAATTGAATGGTGAATATTCCCTCAGGGAGTTCTGCCTGTAAACATAAGTGATTAACTAAAAAGATAGAATAACACTCATCCAAATAACCTTAGTCTTGGGAATATTCAATTCAGGCGAAGTTCACTGGGTGCGTTTACTGCCTCTGATAGGAACTGAGTATGAAACACACGCGCGTGTTGATGTGGGGCTAAGTTCTCCTCGAAAAAAGTCATCAGAGTACAGTTTAGCAGAATTCTAAAGAGCGGCAGGCAGTAAATATACAGTTTATTACTGGCAATACGATGGCTTCCCAGTTGGCGCAATTCTTTTGCAAAGCATTTCCAAGCGCTGAACAGGCCAAAACATTGTACCTGTAGAAATCTAAGCGGGCTTTCACTGGGGATGGTAACACCACAGGACACGTCAATCACGATTTACTGAACCAATAATACATGCGAAACAAAGCCTTGATTTCACGGTAATTAATAGAATCCATTAACTCTGGGATGTCTGACAATAATCCAGGATGATTACTAAATATGTTACTGTTGTCCTCTTCTAGCTATCGCAACTAATCACCGCTGAGGATTTAATATCAGGTGAGTATGCAGAGTAGAAAAGTACACGTGTGCACACTGTCCATTCAACAGGGCGGGTACATGATCATATCTATAGACGAATGCACCTTTAATGTACGATTTATCGTCAACAGTATCTGACTGTTGGTACTCCTATATTGCAGAAACATTTAGCCTATACAATATTACAAGAGTATTACGATTGCGCAAAATCGCATGACATTTACCGGTATTCTATGGTCATTCATAATAAAACAGAGCTCCACAACCAAGTGCTAATATTTAGGTCTCGTGAGATTTGAAACACCTTAGACAATCTCATGCAGATCAGGATCATAACAACGTGTTACCGGTATAAGTTCAATGCATGATCCATTTGTATAGGGCCGCGCACACATTTGCAAAAGTATATTCTATCTATTTCGTAGAAACATATTATATGCTAAAAAATTGGAAGCGTTACTTTTTAAAAATATTACCGGAAAAGCAAACCGGGAAATACAATTTCAATAAATAATAAAACATTCGACCACAAATTCTAACGGAAATCCTTATCATCTAGGCCAAACCTAGCACTATAATGTTAGCCGAGGACATGTATGCACACGCACATGAAAACACTTATTATGGACCCCGAGTTATATTTATACGAGGTTATCATACACGAACCCTACATATTTCTGACCACTCTTTCTCCTGCCGTTTATCTCGCTATTCTTATCTTGCTCAGCAAACACTTAACATTGTGATTAACAACTATCCACCAGCTAACTGGTGTGACAGGTAACCGAGAACAAGTTATAGGCGACTAGCACTGGGGAAAAACTAAAACCAATAATCGTAAACAATAACACAGATGACATCTGTATGTGTAACAGTAGTACACGTGTAACATTAATTTTCTTCATACTTTAATACACCAGACGACGTTCTGTACGGTATAAATAATCAAGATGTTAATATCTAACCTGGCAAACTGTCGCCATGGATGACGAACTCGTCTTTCCATCTTAAGTAGATAACGATGGATGGAGGCAGCCGCCAGAACTGCTGCAGTGAGCGCGCTATCAGGCCAAAGTCTCGCAGGTTCTCCGCGACAAAAGACTAATTATCCTCCTTGTGTTCGACTCGCCAAACAAAGAACACATTTATATAGTTGGAGTTGTCGGCGTGGAGTGCTTCAGCTTCATCCTGATCGCATACTAGGATGTTTTCTCTCCCCTCACACTAAACTCATACTTCCTGATTATATTCGCTTTCAGAGTCTATCTAACATAATGCATAACACTGCATCATAGGTGTGCTGAAATCATTAACATTGGCCCAATTCCTAAGCCTGGTAACAAATTATATTAAGGTGTAACGACCGAGAAGTCGGTAATTCTGAAGCTTGTGCGATGCTTGTGTCAGCCTCGCGTGTTCTCACCATAGTAACAGCGACTGCTGAGGAATAATACCGATGTAACACTAAACTAATATAGGAGCGTATACTTATTGTCGTGTTAACGCTGAGTTATTATATACGCCGATTCACCAAAACTGCTGAAATGTGACATGATACACCAATCCTAACGAGTTCACAAAATTTCATATTATTGGTATAAATCCACTTGGATAGACGCATATACAGTTTCTATAGCATGACATGAGTTATAATCACCAGGCAAATGATCCAGAAAATACTTCGCTCAAGTAATGGAAGTCCCTAAAAATGCAACCACCTCTGTCAAAACAATGAAAATGCCTGACAGGAAATGGAAGGGTAGAATGTCATTTCTGATGAGAACATGTATTTTTCTAATGGTTCGCATTCACGAATGACAATTTTTATGGTGTGAGAAGTTCAGCAGAAATACGTTAAAATGAAAGGCATGAACTTCAGTGCAAAATTATAATTCTTAACCATAGCTCGGTATTAATTTCATTCCCGGATACACAAAGTAAATATATATGTGTCACTAAACACAGCGCGAATGGCTGGACTGCGACGATGGATTTATTTCAGGCCAGGAAAACGTCAGGCGCATAACGAACAATGGAGCCATTCTTCAAGGAAGCAATTTTATATAAGACATTTTTTTAAATGTTATGACCATCTTTAGAATTAGGATACACATGTATGCACGTATCGGTAACTATGAACTATGAATTATTATATCGTATATCCCAGTACAGCTCTGTTTATACGAGGAACATACACACGTGACGATATAGTATGTAAATATACACACAATGAGTACCTTTCCACTGGCACATTTGTTATTACGTGGTCGAGATTATAAAAACGATGCATTAATATTAAAAATGGAATATGAGAGTACAGTTCGTGTCACAATGATAATTTACATGTAACACCTGAGCTATCTAGATCAAGGTTTAAAGGATATCAAAGATGCTATAGTCCGACCAAGCGCAACTTTTTCCTGCTCAAAGATTTTCGTCTGCCGCCGTGAAATCAAAACATATGTGATTCGGCGACGGCAATTTCTGGTCAATTACAGTTGGTCTAACCCATCCAAATTCTTTCTTAACCATTACCTCCCTTGTTATTTTATTAAAAATAAACGGGCCACAAGAGAAAACTTTGGGCTTTGACAATTTATTTTCGCTTTTACCACTCCGCTGCGGTCCCAAAAATCCCCAAAGTCTCTAGTACGTTGACCCTAGCGGATTTTACAAGCGATTTTGTTTGCTACCTGTCGAGCATAGCCGGAGTATAATTAATATATGTGCCGGTTGCCAGTAACACTTCTTAAGTAGGATGTTCATATATCATCCCAATTCAGTCAAAAGGAAATTTACGGTACTTTTAACTTAATCATATATTTGTTGAGCCTACCGAACAGTCTTCTGTGCTAAAAACAAATAAATGTAAATATATCGATTATTGTACGCAAAAAACGCTTGCTCATTTCTTCCTTTTGGATAACGGGTGTTGCTTCAGCGCTACGTATATAAATACTACATGTACGTCTATAAGGCGGGTGCATCCATCCCCCGAATTCAATTTTGTTAAAAATATTACCGGATGACAGTCTGATTGAGTATGATCTATATGACGATTTTCTGAAGTTCCCCAATGAACATGTTGCAGGGATGCACGAAAGTACACTCATATACATATGTACTTGTACATTGTGTATCATGAGGACGCAGATTAGAATGAATTTCAGGATTATCTCTGGCGAGCCGATTCTCTGCCTATTTTCAGCAAACTATCAGAGAACTGGTGTGCGATCAATAATTAAACCACTTTAAACTACTGAATATTGGATAATTTAAAGTTTGATGGGTGCCTTACCTGCTTGGTGCTGATCCCATTCATTTGCTGTGAATGAATCGAATGTTGTCAATGAGGGTTTACCTGACTCGTTTGTCAAGAAGAACACTCAAATTCACGGGGTCGACAGCTTATATCTCTGTTAACCTCTGCCACCAGGCATGTCAAATTAGGTCGCATGGATTTATGGCTTAAAATCACAGTGGAATAACGTAGCGTTTATCATCGGGTATATTAATTTAATCCACTTCTAAATGTTGTTCACTTAATCACAACTCGAGCACGTTACATCGTCTGATGTCACCGAATTAAACCGATAGCGAAGGGACAATAACACCAGGAAAGAGCGGTATGCACTGCATACGTCAGGTGCCCTTACATCTACCTCTTCACGCACACCTATAAGCGTTTTTGACTGGATTTCCACGGTTACGCCGGTGTGTATGTGGGAGTGGGTGTCAGGGCGACTTGTCAGCTGCTGCCCGTATTATCTTCACTCGTCTGATCATCGGGTGCAAAGCGGCAAAACATCGAGCCATCGACAAGGAAAAGGTAGCCGTGTCATCCGCTGACGCCCGCTAACCGAGGCTTCTCACATAGCTGGAAGAACACCTTGTTTACGTGACACTCCTCTAATTCACAGGTGTAGAGTAACGATCACGAGCGGTAAACGGGCGTTGAGTAATCGGATGGTCTCCGCTGCTGACCTAGTCGCTGCCTCTGGTGGTGGTTCTACTGGGTCAAGTTGGACCACGTGGTTGTCTAAGCAAGCATTGTTTAATCCCTGACTGTTCCCAGAAGCCCGCAATAACACTGTCAATATTTATAGCATTGATTCAAAGGGCACCGAATCAAATGAATATGAGCGCGCTCATTCTGTATTCCACCAAGGCAGCCTTTCCCGCCTCCATAGAGCGCCACTTACGGTCAATCGATGGCTATTGCAAACACAGTTCGATCCGCATCGTCATATCTCCGTCTCCAGACAGTTTAATCATCTCTCCAAAATACGGAATCGTTAACCGCATCTATCACGTACATTTTATCACGCTATAAATAGAGCGGTATTCCAGGCTTCCGACACACCTGTCTTAAAGACAAACGCGAATCACCTGGTAACTAGCGTAACCCGAAACTCATTGCATCAGAGCTAGATTTTTAAACCGAAAACCAAGAGCATCAGTTTTCATCTGAGCCATCATATCAAAATCACATCAATGCCAGCATCGGGTACGAATGCCGGGCATTGGGAATACGATCATAATAATAGAATGTAAAATAACAGAATTATGACGTTATATGATGAATTGTGCATAGAATAGAAATAGAAGTCAATTCATGTATCTTGATAATTACATTGACCTAATCAGTGTTATAAATGCATGGTATGCACCTTGCAGAACACAGGTGATGGCGGCAGAGTCTGATATCACATTTCCAGGTTCTTTGTATGCCCTGCTAATGATTAGAGTGGAGATCGCGCGCACAATTAGTGAGCAACCGGCATTTCAAATCAATTACAAAACACGACTGCCGGCACCTCTGCAAATGCATAGTATGATGAACGAGAGCAGTAGCAATGTGTTTGTTACGGGTACACAAGTAGAACGTGAACCGTACTCTGGTGATCATGTTTTCTACCGCTCGAGTTTAATAAAGATATGCTCACGTTTAACATGCACGACTATTGACATATATATATCAGTAATTTCGCGAGTTAGAAATTACACAGATGCATCATATTACTACTAGGCGTTGTCTTGCATTTCTTATACAGCAGAGAGTCTCATCTTTGTTTAGACTTTTGGTAATTATATTTCTATTTTGAAATACAAAATGCGGGGTCAGAGCGATTTCGGAGAGAGGGTGTGCATCGGCAGCAACATATTTCCTTCAGAAAAGTGAAAGTCACCATCGTATATAGCAAACAGTAGTTGCAATCAATCTTGGGTTCTTAGCTTTGAGGCAAAGTGTGGACGGAGTAGTACATTTGTTCGGGTCTCTCAAAGGCGTACTACTCGGAGTTATTTCATGTATAATATGTACTGAGAAAGCCTGTACCCTGACGAACCAACTATTTAGAATCACGATGGCTCAACATGACTGTGCAGCCAAATCATGCTATATTCATATCCAGCCAACAAAAACTGGACACAACTTGTGCCAATAAACGAGATCAAGTTCATGTTATATTTATCTCGCTAACTCGTCCGAAAAACTTAATATCCGATCAATCTCGATTCATTTTGATTCCCTTATATAAATTCAGCGCCGGGATGGGAATAAAAACTCTAATACCCCGACTTCCCATCCAAATTACCTAAAAGCAGATTTCACACACCCGACAGATAGAAATGGTGACCCGATTAACTACGAGTCGATCTTCACCGACCTCGACGATCAGACAGACAATGGTGACATCTCAACATTGCACATGACACTCACGCGCTGCCGTGCTAAAAGCGGACGGGGAAGGAGAGGGAATGTTCCGTGCACAGCGCCTCCTAATTCACACCTGCAGACTCCCGGCAACAGCACCGACGCCAAATCATGACACAGACGAATAAATCTGTTGTATTGAGATCACAAAGTCGCATCCCGCAAGATTTATGCGCTTCCTCCGCCAGGGATTTACGTCCGTAAACCATTTTTCTTGGTAACTAAGTGCGCCGGTGACGCCGCATTAAATAGGAGGAATTATTAAGATGGCACGGGGCTTGCCACTCGAGGAGGATCAGTGACTCAGCAGTTAGCGCACCTGATATCCTCAGCTACAATCTCAATCAATTAAATTAATCTACCACAATAGGTAAACACACATAAATCCTAACTCGGAGGGATGACAACAACATGTGGTAACAAAGCGTTCTGTTCGGCTGCATTTCAATCCGCAACAAAACACTTCCACATCATGATTAAGATTGTGATGACAGATCTCAAAATAAACCTCTGGGAAGCCACACATTAATCAGGACGCGCACTTTCTACCATAAGAAATCCAACTAACGTAGAAGGTAATACAGATGAAAGGGAGAAACCTTTCAGAACGTACGATCCCCGATGAAGGAGACTTTATAAATACTGGGGCAAAGAATCATGGAGCGAACCTCGTTTCTTAAAAAAAGACGCCAGATTCTATTTACAGACGCGCTAGGGAAAACCATAATACCTCTCGCGTAGGATGATAAAGCTACTTCTATTGAATGCTGTCACTCAAACGAGATGTAAGCTTAATAAGTTTCTTATACAGTCCCTGGTAAGAATAAATCAATGACAGCTTTTTATAACACCGAATTTTATCAAGTAATATGAATGCAAATATGCTAATTTCTGTTTATTTAACAGTAGTTTCTTCAGCATTGATTGCTTTCTGAGAATCGTACATCACAGACATTGACAGGTGCCTCCCGACAACAGTTATTACTGGGGATTACGCTTACAATAAAACAGCGTGTTTAAACAATTGCTCCGGGGAAGAATTGTCATGCTCATGGAATAGAGAGGCTGTTTGTATCCGGGAGTAAGGTTTGTCGCGAGTGATCCGATTTGAAAGAAAATAAAGTCAGGTTTGGGTCATTGTTGGTACTCTTAATGAATACGAGACTACAGTGCGAATTCCAATGATTCATCAAATCATTTGGAGGGAATTTACTGGTTGATGGCCTGGAAATCATGGAATGAGATCCACGAACATTTCCGCAGTAACTGATATCGTCGGTGTTAAAGTTTGATAGTAATAATAAAGTACTGTTAGTTTGCTTGAAACCTGATATATCATAAAGACAAATAATTGGTCATTCGATATGATTTCCATTTCACATTGTAGTATTCTTTCACTTCGAAAGAGGACACTGTGTAGAATGAACAATTTCAGCAGCTGTCATCAGAACTACTACATCTACGGAGCCCCCTGAAGAACTTATCGCCAACTTCACTATTAGTACTATTAAATTCAGCTGAAACCGGAGAGGCGCTCGCGAATGAAAGTCGTTACCTTTATGACCCTGCATATTCGATTGATGGCAAATTGGCCGTGATATCTATTTATGCTGTTTCCGCTTGGCAAAGCCAATTAAGACAGCTACAATAGTACCATATCGGATCAATTTCACGGCAATATCGGTCTAAAAAGTTCGTTATTACATGCGCAGGCATGATAAGGGTAAATAATGGCGACAATTTTAAAGACAGTCATACCATGACTTTAGTTTTGCAAAACGGCGATTGGCCAAATATGTACACACATACAGGTATGTGCAGGATCGTGAAAATAAACATTGCATATATAATTACAACTCAATTGTACCGTCACAAGCCTTATAGTTTCAGAATCTGGTATATTTGAGCATAACTCACTCTCTGGAATACAATGCCAATGTGTCTCAGTGACTTTCATTATCTGCAGCTAATAGAATTCTCAGCCCGTTGCCATCAGAACCCGTATCAAATATTGTGACCAGAGTGTAAAACTAGGACGGGAATGTACATGGGTGGCAAATTCAATTTTGGAGCAAACATTCTCCTCGATCCGATCCCGCTGGGGATACATATCCCGCGAACAAATTAATGTGTCACCAGGATGAAGGAATTCCACCAACTCGTTTACTTCAACCAAGTTTCATCGTTGACAACCTACTCATGTGGTCTGATGGAGAGTTGGGATTTTGTTATGGTGGCAATTTATGCTCCCAATAAGGAGAGAAAGGCATGCTTAAGATATGCAAGGCGTTGCTCAGCAATTGCCGGTTGTTTTATGAGTGTTGAAGTTTAGATGGAATACCTGTTGACGGAAACAAGAAGCGACATATCAACAGGATTCATATATGATCCAGTTCGAATCGATACCGTCTGAAACACTATTATACTTTGATTATCACTAATAACGAGGTCATGGCAAATGGAATCGCCGGATTGTTCTAATTACACGCATTATTGGGTCTTATTAACACTTAAATAGGTCAATTTCTGAGTATTGAGTGACCCAATTAGCGGTTTTGACAGTCAGGAGAAGACTAACTCGTTCGATGGGGCTAATGTCGCTGCGCAGTGTATGAAATATATCAGAACTAGGACGGCACTATATGAATAGACCTTTGGCACCTTTTACCATCATACATAAACTTTTACATAATTGTAATATCACTAATAAATATTCATGTCAATGTAATACTACCTGTGCAATAACATGCACCTTGTTTATTGTGAGAATAATCGGCAATAAAGCCTTCTAATATAAATATTAATATAAAGGCCGATATGGCTCATAAATTATTCACTACCTAAAACTAAATTTCATTCTTTCGCCAATGAATAGCGTGTAAATACGCTGGTTATAGACTGCTGGAAAGGAGCCAAATGAATGAGAGTGAGTTTTCTGGCGCTAATTCCCGGACGTGGGCAATATTGCAAGACAAAGAAGTTGATTCGCCCTCTAACGGGGACGTCTAATCAAAAACCTTTTACTTCATCAAATCTGCGATAGCAGGTGATGCAAAGTCACGGGTGATGGATGCTGAGCGAATTTAACCTATGAAATAGATAACTGGAAGGATAAATATTTATCCAGACATTATGTTAGGGATGTGTTTGCCTGAACTAGAATAAGCGCGTGTGCCTTTTTCCCCATTAAAACTTGAGATTTTCCTCCTCTATTTACTAAGACGTAACAGAAGATTGCATGGTTTTCGCGGCTCGAGCAACGGTGTGCGTAGAGGAAACATCACGCGGAACTGTCTGCACCGCGATTGGGGAAAACTGAGTCGTGCTGCTGTTTTAAGACGAACACACCACCCTGAAAATGGCAACGCAGCATGGAGCTGATTTTCCTTAGAATTCGACATTATGGAAATGATGGTAGAACCAATTAATCATTGCGTGCATAGGTGGCCTCCTTAAAGTTATGCCTTCAATAGCCTTTACATCTTTCTTACTTTTATCATGCAGCGATCAGGTAAACGAGGTGGAAAAACACTGAGGGTTAACGCGACTTACCTGTAGGAAGTTTGTTTACGAATTGTGAAATGTCTCATGCGGTCTGACACGTCTCCATCTTCACCGGGCTCCTCATCATCATCCGACGGAAGGAGAAGTATAGGTGTGCTGGGGCTGGCACGACCTTGTCCATCCATGCTGACACTACCACTGCCCTCACACGTTGCCATGGTCAGGCATCAGCTAGAAGCCTGCAGATTTAGAATATAAATAGTATTAAAACGGCGTACTAAGGTGAAGTAAATCTATGATATTCATTTACGTGTAGATAGGATTGGCGAATACATTGTCCAAGTTGCAATTCAAATCTTTCCTCGGACACTAATGAGGTCATAGCAGGGATGTATTTGCTTGTTTGCGAAGTAAAATGTTCTATATTTATCGGGCTAAAAAACAAAGCAATTACAAATCGCACATTTCAAAATAATCTTGACTTTTTGGAACAATCTATACTACACGCCTGATATATTTGTTTTTCAAATGCGTTTTGAGCAGCAATTCCATCCTTTGAACCTTACAAACCTGTGTTTTACTTAAATGGTACATTTCGTTCCAGAGTAAGGTCCCCTAACATGTAGATACATGGACGTTGTTGAAATGTCAGGGCTATTTTTGTCTGTATTAATACGTGAATATGTATAATTCGCTGAAGAAAATTTATTGCAGCTGCCGTAACAAAACCATTTCTGCAGTGACGACATTTGGGAGGTAATTTGGATGTTTATGCTCTACCTATATGGGAACATACAGTCGATATGTGAGCAAAAATGCCTTTAACTCTGTAGTCAGCAGTAAAATACTATGTGGGTGTACATAATTTAATTACCGTTAGGCGATAAACGCCAATAAAACACCAAAACAGGATACTAAATGCACAAAATCACATAATCCGGCAAAGTAATAATGCGTAGCCAAGAGGGCAGCTTATTGGTATGTTTCTAAAGGATTACCTAATGCATAAGAGTTAGGCGGAAGACAGCCCTGTCTAGCTGAGCAGTGGTAAAACTAGAGGCTTCGGGGTAAAATTAAATGGGTTCGGCTGAAGCACTGGGATTCCAACTAGCTTGGTGCTACTGTTTACTCTTTTGACCCTCGAAAGTGGACACAAATAACCAAGTCTTCAGGGCACGTGTAGCTGTCAATCGAACAAATATTTGATCATGTATAATTTTCAGGAGCGTCGCTGGCCGCTGTTAGCTGGTGAATGAAGAGCAATATCTGAGCAACCAGCAGAGAAGAGCATACATCCTCCAGTAATATATCAACTAAACAAGGGGAAGACTTAATACGGTACTAAACAAGCTAAGCCCACTCAATTACCCTCATTGCTATAATGGACCCTTCCCGATCATGTCCCGCCATTGTATGAACATGGGGTTGTCTTCTCTCCCGCCTCCGATATGTTTGCATCTGTTAAACGAGTGACCTTTGTTGGTAATCAGTGATTTGTGAGCGCCACTTGTCTCCCGGGAAGCATCAAGGCTGTGCTTTATGAATACACGCCGGCCAGTGACTCAATAAGCACGACAGGGCGGGGTAGAGAAAGTCTCGCCGGGTAGGGAAGAACAAACATGCTCTAAGTGTATCAGGGTGGAACCAGGATACACCTAAGGGGCCTTAAACACATTTCACACGCGCAAATCCCCTAACCATTGACAACAGTCGCTAATTGAATACAGCATTTTGTGCGCAAAGGTAGAACTCAACACGACATAATAATTAGGTCAGAGCTCCATTTACAACAATAAGTCACCACATGTGCCAGTTAATGCAATTAACAGCATTATTAGATATATTGGGCATGCAATGCGAGATAGACAGTGGATTTCTATAACAAAATTCTTCCCTATTCACTTGCATTGAGCTAAATCTCAATGGGCAGCCAACGCTCTCACAAATCAGGTAAAACGAGGCATCTGGACAAACAAATGACAAGAAACAGGCTCAAAGGCGACTTCCTCCGTTCTGATTGGAAACTCATCCATAAATCTGATCGCTTCTACCTGCGATGGCGAAAGCAGCTCCGCCAGACGAGTGCGCTATCCCGGTAAAAAGTCATCCAAGTGATGGATACTGCGACTGTAATGCTCTCATTTTTACAATGGATTAGCCTTTTATGCTAAAAGAGACTTGTAAATGATTGATAAAGCCAGGGATTCACGGCAGATATCCACACCACTGCGGGGTGGAAATAAACAGGTATCAATTGGGCTATAAAACAACGGAGATGCGCCCCGGTTGGAGCCGAGCAACAACTCGCAACGATTTCACCGTATACACGTTCCGTGTAAGTGCAGTATGAATGATATATAAAGGGTGATATAATGCCGCTGTTCTCCAGTGTGATTACATCTCATAACTATAGGTCCGCCGGTTACATATATAACACAATCCCTAGTGGTAACCACTGGTAACCCTTAACATCCCTCCTCCCTAATGCATTGGTAAAATTAGTGCATCAACGAGTACACAGTGAAGTCTTCCTCAAACACACAACCCCAATAAGCTTGGTAATTACATGGGTAACTCGGGAGGGTCGTCCTTGCGAGCAGCTTGACACAACAATGACTGCAAATGCATTGCAATGAACACCTGCCTAATAAAATGAGATTTAAGGCCTCAAAAACACATCCTGCCGTTTGCTCTGGTACTCTACCGATGACATTCGGCAGACACTTAATAATATATAGATATGGCTTCACTTCATGCGCCCGTCTCTCATCTTGCCATATGTGGCCGATAAACAGACCATGCGCTGGAGTTATTTTTCCTCCTTTTACTGACTTATTATGACGAAATGCACTTGCTGATTATGCTTTTATCTGAATCCGCAAGAAGGAAAACTTCTGTCAAACTCTTGTGTCTTAACTGTCGACTTTGTGTTCGCCGTGTGCAGCTTGCAGCTTGACATCGTGGCGCAAATCTGTCAGCAACATTTGAAACTAAATCGACTGAAACGGTAAAAGCAATCTTGAAAAAATGTCGCGATAGAGTAGGTAGGTGGAAGCAATAAATGTCCCCCGACCTTGTTAGCGGTGGAGCTAATGCACGTGAATGATCAGATACCGCCATGCACGTGGAGCGCAATCATAAAGTAAGCAAGATGATAAAAATATATGACGCATTATGTCTGGTGACACATGATGTACGTGGGCTTCAAGGTGAGCTAAGGTTGTTTGACCAATGTCACTGCCATCTGCTTTAAAACAGGCGCAACCTCTCCGAGAGCACCATAACCCATATAAGGAGATGCCATAATTTACACCACGTTCAGAAACCTTAACACCACATTTGTCTTAGTCATTGATGGAACAACCAGAAAACTCATCTGCTGACGAACACGCGGTATGAAATATGAGGCAGCGCAATATGCAACATCACGGTATGATTGATGCAATGTTTTATTGACTTTATATAAAGCGTCATGACGGATACATGGCAGCAAAGATTTTATTATAGCTACATTGTACAAAGCTCAAATCGCGATTTTAGGCTATTAAAGAGAATCAAAATGCAACAAATGGGCATTAAAACGGCGTGCTTTCTTCAGAAATATTGCTTGATTCAAAAAGCGATAGGATTCGATAAATAAGCAGTCGCCTTGCTCTCAGCAAAGCAGCCATTGTATTTTTTCTTGTTATTAGCACGGAAGCTTTAAAACCACGTCAAGCAGCAGGGTGCCTGACAGCGGTACAATTTGCAGCAGGAAACTATGTGACATCAATGCCCCGGGTGAATCTGGTTCTGTTTCACCGCGCATCTTTGCAGCCATACATCAGTGGGGAAAAGGAAACAAAGCGAGGACATTCGACGTTCGGAATTCCTCGGATTGCTAGTGGAATTCAGCCTCCGAGGGGTCGTATCACTGCCACTCGTTAAAAAGTTTTGAAACAGGAGAGGAAATATCAAAGCCATTGTTGATAAATCGTATGCTACAGCGACATAATAACTGATATTGTAGACTAACTATGCTCAGGTGTTGTTAACTGTCGTAACATGCAATGTGAAACAATCAGATAGGGCTGATATACAAAAGCCAAGGAAGAATACAAGGAAACACTGCTGGAAAAATGAGCAAGTAAAGACCGAGTACGTAGTCTGAGAGAACATAATGGATGTGCGTAGTTTTTTCTACCAGAACAGACATCCCTATCGGCATCAGCGTCGAACAAAAGTTTCCATCTGACAAGTCATCGATTAGTTCACACTAACCCTTGGTCTTTACAGTGACTAGTTAACCTGGCATGTCCTGTACACCAAAAACAGCTGGCTGAAGGAGAACACTGGATGTTGTTCTAGGAATAAAGCCCGGCTATACATCATAGCCAACATGGGGCTGATGTCAGGCCAGAAGTTCAAAACGTATTTGCTCCTGGCTCAATAATCTATGCGTGAGTTACCATGACAAGAGGAGCACGATAAAAGGATGGCCAATAAGTGGGGAGAGATTCCAGCAACGAGAGAAAAGAGTAGTTCGACAAAGCCATCGATAAAACGCAGTTTCTTCTATACAACATCGAGAGGTCAACTGCAACGTTAATGTCACTGAAATGGCAAATAGTCAGAGGTGCTGTGACCTCATGTGGAGGCCATGGTTATGAATGGATTGTCGCAGATAAGAGCACAAAAGACACATGGCGTCCCCTCATCAAAATCATTACAAAGTTTAACACAAAACAAATTGGGAGAGAGGCGCGCTATTAGTGGAACAAAACATTCAGGCGGGCGGCACAGTCACATCGGGCTCTCTTAATTGGAATTGCTCCATGACAAAATGAACGTGTAAAACGGTGATGATTCTGTGCCTTATTTGCTGCTCCCTCTGGCGCTCTCTACTCGAGGGCCGTTCCGTCCACATAAGGCAGGCGACCGCACGACTCAACGATCCGGCACCACGGCACACGGGCGGGTGTAAACCGGCTTGTAGGTGCCACACTCTATACACACCAAATATTTATTCTCGTGTCGAGCAATGACAGCATGTGAACTTTTCGCCAACAGATTTTACCCCTTCAAATATCATAATCCTTCCGCATCTTCAATCAATCTCGAGTTGAGTTTGTTTCTGAGTGGAGAGCCAAACATGGTGCACTCCTCGTCTACGCAAGAAAA
>JAXGGS010457707.1:22610-37081 GCA_035585475.1 Armandia brevis
TCTTCAATCAATCTCGAGTTGAGTTTGTTTCTGAGTGGAGAGCCAAACATGGTGCACTCCTCGTCTACGCAAGAAAACCTCACTGAGGGCGCTAAATAATGTAACTATATCTTTTCTATTTGTCATCTATTTTAGGCAGCTGACAGCTCAAATGAAAGGGTAGGCGCGTGAAGCCAAAACCAGCATATGAATACAGGCAAAGAGCACTAAGGGGTTTCCCTAATTAGGCTTCAAGCAGTCACACCTCGAAAAGCTAGTGGAGGTGCTTAAGGAGCATGCTATTATCCTAACAGATACATTAGTTGTAAAGAAGTCTTGGGTAACCTAAAGCTTGGTACTGGCATTGAACGGAACAATGCTTCGATATCAAAGCTATCCCCATCTCAATATTGACACCAAATATAGACTTCAGAAAAAACGTACACAGGAGCACGCAATTATCAGTTTTAAGCGCGAATTTGGTTCAGCTAAATATGGGTAACCATGGTAGCCTTCATAACCCGAAAATAACCACACAGATGAGAAGATGAAAAAAAGGAGTGACTGGCCACCAGGTGCGGCTGGCGTGATGAAGGAGCACGGGGTAGGATGGTTTATTAAGACTAGATACACGGGTGATAAAGGTATCGTCCACCGCGCCAGGTTATACATCTAAGTCAAACCCGGTGATATATGTGAGGGAGTGACAGAGGGTGATGCGTCACAGCTGCTCGAGGCTTAGTGCTCCTATCAGTCTCCACAGCCGCGTGAAGAGCGCCCCCATCTCAGACGGGTAGCCTCCAGATAACACTAAAGGGCGCGAGCAAAATGTGAGGCGGAGTAATTGTCCGGTATATGAAGATGAACGGTAATGAGCGGCCTGTCGTCTTGTCAAGACGCTGAGCAGGGTGGTGGTCATGGCTACTCCCCGAGGGAAGGGCCAAGTCAGCACCTGGTGCCGAGGTGTCACTGATAGCTTACAACTACTGACCCATCCCCCGGTCTAGATGTTACTGTGAAAAATTCATGAATTCACGCTGATACATGAGCAAGTTTAAAAGCATTCATGTCCATAAACAATCAGATTGCTCTGGTTTATTTAAATGTGTTGACGCAGAAGACATGTCACCGTCTCATTTGATTGTTATTTACTGGGCAAATCACATTGTGGACAGAATTGAAATTGCCACATAATCGGACGCAGAGGATACATAATGACATTCATTCATATACCAAAAATAGAAAAGACATAACATAATTACACTATTATATTTCAAGTTTGAATCATCAGCAAATACCAAAAGTGTGTGTGAATCATTAAATTTAAAATGAGCGAAATATGATTCCAGCAAGACAGAGTTTACGTTGATTATGTTAGGTGAACTAGTACAAAATGAAAAATAGTCAGGGTACTTTACCCAATTTGTTGCCTTATGACTGGAAGTGCAGCTGTGCCGGAATGGCCAAGTCGATTGCAAAACGTCACATGTATGACTTCTAAATAGGCAATTGTCCGTCTCAGTAGTAGTCATGATGTGAAACTTCATCAAACTCGGGCAGCTCGAGATGCTGTGCGTGATATATATCCCGCTTCCGTGAAGTGGCGCTTCAAGACGTGGTTCCTGTCTCAAACGTGGCTCGTGCGGATTTGAAATTGCCCCTTTCCCACTCTCACAGCCATCGAAACAGTGTGCATCATTTGTTCTAGTGGCCCCCTCTTCCTTGAAATGCTCGCAGAGCAGGCATTAACGTCATGCCCACGTTGACAATTGCTCTCTTTATGAGTACGGCCCTTCTGACTTATTCATCAGAGTGGCCCTCTTCAAAGGTGAAAAAGACAATTACAGATGAGAGATTGCCGCCGATCAGAGGGTGTATGCTGCCTGGCTTGTACAAGTAGTGGTTAACGCTCCTCTAAGTTAAGGTTACCAAGAGACAATAGTTAGAGGATGCGGAGAAAGAGACATCACACAGATTAACACTGAAAACCTGTTGCAGACGATTACCTCTTGCGGATCTTTGTCCTTTCGATTATTTTCAACGTGTGTCTAGTGTTTGGCACCTTGCCTAGTGCCGAAAATTAGGAAACGGCAGTATTAAAGGCATAACCGTGTTCTGTTTGTGTGTGATCATTGGGTCTCTATACCCAAATACTTACGCCGTTCGTACAAACGTTAACAAAATTGATCTAAAGTGCTAAGCACATATCTTTTCAGATGTCACATTAACCAACACATTCGGCCTAAAAACTAAATACGATTATAGTAATATTACAATTGGAACTATTAACCAATATGGGCATGTATAGGTGATAATGGTAAGATGATTAACATGTAGACAAATTGTACAATTGTTGGTAATTGCTGGTCTATCAATGGTCCTGATTCAGGGAATCATGAGTGCAAGTCACTTAGTACAATCACCAAACCCTTTGAGTATGATTTCAAATGTAAATTGACTTAACAACCGTTGACGTCTCCAAGAAACCGTAAGCGTTCCATAATTACCGGCATACTGTAGTGAAATATGCGAGGCCGAACGATCATACAGTAAGAGCAACATCATCAGATACAGCTTAGCAAAAACCAAACGGCCTTGCAAAATGAGCGTTTTGCCAGAGGAGAAACAAGAACATGCCTTTTTCCTGGCAAGGCTATATATGATAATCATGCTTTGTTACTGTACATAGTGATTGCAGCCTCTGAAGCATCTCATGTTAATGTTTAAGGATAAATCTGGCTGATGCCTCCAGCGAGAGCCATATAAAGCCAGTACCTTCCGACGAACCCCTTCATATATTAACACACATCCTGGCCGGGCTGTTGGGACCGTCTGACCTGTTCCTGCAACGTGAAGGAAACTTCGTGTCTTTCTAGCGTTACAATTTTTAGATGCCATCGGGAATCCAAAAATAGACGAATCATATCGCAAGCTACTAGGAAATAAAATTTGCTGAAAAAATGTGAATTCCGTAAAACAAGAACAACGTTTTACGACCCAGCCTAGGATCGTGGAATTAAAACAGGGAAAAAAACCCGTATCGGTAAAGATAGACATGGCATATGCTGTGATTGGTTGATCTGTCTGATAATATGAAAGATACAATGAGATCGATGTATCTGCGTCCATCGAAGTGGTTAAATTCTGTTGTTTATTCATAAACCTCATTTCCATAGCGTAGAAAAATTAAATCTGAAGCTAGTCGATGATATGACACAACACTCCCATCAGGCTATACCGCGGGTTAACGCGATCAATAAACAAAAAATGTAGGTCACTTAAATCTGCTTCCTGCTATAGCCCAGAAACACCAAGTTATAGTGTACCAAATGACTTCCCGGTGCAGCAGGGCAGTGTATGGATTCACATATGAAAATAAATACCGTACATGTACCTGTAATTGAGTTGAGCTATCTGTAACTCATTTGATAGGTCAACCAATACGTCAAAATATTACTCAGCAAAACATGAGCCATATTCATATGGGTTTATTGAATTTAATTAAATTGAATTGCATATTCGTGAAAACATAATGTGACGCACGCAGACGCGGTCATGCCGTCATACAACAAAAATATGACATTAATAGGTCCAAAGCAAAAGCTACTGATAGGAACCACTGGGAACTGCATATTCATGTACATCCTGAGTCATGCTACGTGATGATTTAGTCATAAACATTCCAAAACATATGAAAAAAAGGTGTGGGAGAAATTGCAGGTGTGTATTGACGTTACATATCGTCATCCCCACATTCATCCTACACTTTAATCATCGGTTCGGGGGCGAAATGGCTATAAATAGACCCGATACCGCCAACGACAGATAGTGAGTCACTAAATAGACAATTCATGTAAACGTCGAGCGAGCAGCAGCTACCAAACGCGTCCCGATAATCCGAGCCACCCGAACATGTGGCTCCATTCAACCCCACTGTTTTCCGTTCATGATATAACACGACATAGCACTTTTCATTGTGTCACTACAAATGGACAAATATTCCACGACTCCACCGTGGCAATAATATATATAATAAGAGACTCAGATTCGCTCGCATTAACATGGATTTGGACTTGACTCCGCTCATGAATATTCAACGGGACATTGTTGTTTTATGGTCTTTTTTTCGGACCAACATTGCGGTTGAACAAGTATATATTGACCAGCATATCAATCAGACCAGGCATCGATGCATGGCGAATGGCCTATGAATAATTGATAACGTTAATACTTGTAATTGATTAATCAAATGGAACCAACTGCTTTAGTAGACACCCGCCTGAAAAAACTGAGCTACCTAATGAACCCAAAACATGCCAACATCGCATGATATTTTAGCAGCCGCTGACAATTTAGCGCCTTTCGGACTTACATGTACTATCTTATTTCCAATGGATGACGAGTTGACGTTTTTGGAATGCTCTTGAAAGTTATATATATCTGTTGCATAATCAAATCTGGCGCTTATAAATATCGCAAAAATACTAACGTAAATGTTGATAAAAACTGAGAGCACTAACTCAGTAAATTAAGAACCCTCATTGAGCATCATATTGCCAATTTTCAACTATGATCAGTTTACAACTTGATATCCTATATTCAATGATGATACAATGCGATTGGTATCATAATTTACTCGCGATATAGACAATTAACAGAAAACAGCGAAACCTCGCCGTCGCGATTTGTAGAGTAGGTGTAATATGGACGGCTGAAAGAGAGTCAGCCGTCTTCTCGTTACGCGCGAGGGACTGCTGCAGTCTGGCTTTTCTCACTAAAGAAACAAATACGGGAGCCTAATCCTCCAATGTGCCACAAACAATGACAAAGAAGAGTGCACATATTTTGAGCGCCATCCGAGCAAGCTTTGTCAAGTTCTGGCGAGCAGCACGTGGAGATATTGCATAAGCGTTCCTTGAAACCTCGCTCTCTTTACAGGTGAACAGGGACGAGATTAGATTGTAGGGCAAATGACTGCACAGCCTTATGAAAGCTAATTCCAAGTCTTGTCCCTCATTAGGCTGCTTCCTTCTGTCGATGACAGGCTGTCAGAGCCAGAAGTGGCTTGGAGGAGGAAAGAGCATTTACAAGCCTTATCATAATCATATCTTTATCAGTCGAACTAGCGGGGATGAGTCACAATATCAAATATTTATATCTCGATATCAATGGCCGTATTATCCCACCAGATTCAACTATTGATATGCGACGACAATTGAACAATCTGTGAACCAACGAATTGGCATTTCTTCAGGACCGCTGGCGGTTTAATAGTGGCGCACAGCATATATGGCATCAGGATCTCGCCAAAGGAATTGCTGTGTGGATTGAATCCCATGTCCGCCAACTCCGATTTCTTGGCATCTGCGTAACCTTAGGTAGAGAGACCATGTTCAACCGGGGTAAATAGACCGCCGCCAATTCATGCACGCGGGAAAGGAGCCCGGACAAACACTTAATAGCTTAATGCACACCTGGATCCTGCTTTTAGACGGGATAAAGTAGCCCAGATTAGAGAGAAGACACAACCCGAGCTAACCAGTGACAAATGTGTGTCCAGGTAACCGCTTCCTCGTATTAGTGATCACACGTGACCTTACTGTAACACGGGGTAATTAAGCACAGCCTTCTGTCAGATCGTTAATTAATACACCTTACGACACCTCCTCCTATTACTAACGCCGTATTACTGATGGGAAAGGGTTCAGGTTTCAAGCGAAGTTGCACTTACGCGTTACATATTAGATTCTAACTGAAGATTAATGAAAACCTTAAGACTCCGGGGTCAAGAAATGCATTAAATAGTTCCAGACAATATTGGACCAACATAATACCGCAGCGCATACACCTTAATGACTCGTTGAAGTATATTAATTCATGTTTATTTTCACTTCTTAAAGTGTGTCACTTGCGAGGCAAATTGCTATAACTAACCTCCGTCTGTCCTGCTTCTGACAGATTCGACGCTACATTAAGCATCACAAGAAGCGTGGTTCTATATCACGACCGCTCTGCTTCCCGTGATAATTCCAAATACGCTAATCACCCCCCATTCAGTAAAAGATCGATAAACGTAAGATGATGTAGTGGATGGGGCTAGACATAAATATAACGGTACAACAATTACAACCTTCCATGCGAACCAATATGTGGACTGGTTCCTATGCGTCATTGTCTAAGCATCGATATGCGTGGGTTTGGAGTACGCTCCCCATGATTTACCACTCGGAGGTTATATTGGATCCAGGGCAATATGCTTCACGTCGAATTAATCTAAGTAGATCAAGCATAGTGTCACTCAGCCAACCTTTGTAGCGCTCTGAAGTAAAGGATATCACTGATTAGGAGCCCTTCAGACTTCTAAACTTTCATTACAGAAGTTAAACCGCGCTCTCCAGACTTTATCAAGGAGTCTAACCACGTGTAGCGCGATACCTCCAACCCTAACTGCACACAAGACGCAGACGCTAACATTTATCGTGTAAATACCACATGGCGAATCTAGTGGAAAGTCGACTTGAAAAAGTCAAGCGAAATACGGAACTTTTTCGCCTCTTGGCACAGCAGCCGCCGAGTTCACGCTGCATCTCAGAACGCATTGCAGCCTGTCTAAATCGGAGAAGTTCGTGATAACATTTGTCTAATCCGCGATCGATTACCGAGACTACTAGTTTCAGGATCAACGAGCCGATCGATCGACTGACGCGAAAATGGTAAAACGTCAACTCACCTCTGATGGGGATATTTATCCGACAGATGGGATCACTACAACTGGTTAATCTCTGTACGAGCAGATCATCTATTTAAGGCGCAGATGCCTTACTATAACACCGGATTTACAACCAACAGTGGCTGCAATCCGCGGCCAATCAGCTAAGGGGCGGCGGATCTGAGCAGCTCAGCATTTGCTCCGGCTGGGGAAGCAGCAGTAGCGGCATCGGCGCGCTCTCGTTCCACACTGATCACTGGGCACGGCCTTCCTTCGCGTCTATATAAACCGACACACGTGGCCTGATAAATCATTAACACCCTCTACTATAGCTAGCCGTTCAATGCCTATAGCCGCTCCTCCGCCCGCCGAGCTGGTGGTATAATTCATTTACGCAATTTCCAACGGGTGAAAATGAGGGACCGGTTGATTGTTCTGGTTATGTCTTTTCCGCGACGGTAAAACGCGCGTGCCGCCAGTCAGGAAGGACGAGAAGTCGGTGTAATTACATCAAAGTGGCCAGCAGTGTGCACTCGAGTGCCTACGTCTCCCACGCATTTAAAAAATACTGGCAGTGGCCACGCGGCAGGCGAAATTGTAATCTCCGGCAATGATGATTCAGACGTCATCAAGAGAGGCAAGGACAAAGAAGAGATCGCTCTATCAGTAAGGCGCAGTTCCTCACTTAAAGGCTCGTCCTGGTCCACAAAAAACCTCTCTGATCGCGGTGAAACTTCTTATCAGAAGGATCCAGGGATCATGGAATCTGCATCTACGACGCGAGGGTGCTATCAGACAGGCGGGCAGAGCTTCAGCAGGCAACACCGACTCAGCCACTCGTTTAGGCATCAGCCCAAGTTTTGCGTTATAATAAACACACTTTGGCAATTTCAGTGTGTTTAATCGATAAAATCGATGCGAAAATGTGCCCATCGATACTAAATTGGCGATTAAAAGTTCATGAATATGTGTATATCTCGAGTACTCTACACTAATCGATATAATTGTGAGTACACGGCGCCTCCCACGCAATGCAGGCACACGGAAATCAATGTCAGCCTGCGTACTGACTTAAAAACAGCTTATCAAGATTTGATTTCTGTTTTATGAAATGTACTAGATCTCGAACATAGCTGACATGTGCCTCATATAGATTTATAGGAGACAAACCAGCGACACGAGAGGGCTGCCTGATGAGTAGTGCGAATACACGGCTCTGCCACCCGCTCAACTTCTAATATTCATTCCATAAGTCTCGCGCTCTTGAAACCCGGTCCTCCGGAAAGCCAATATCGGCTTCAAACAGAACAGGCCGCACACGAATAATCCGGGCAAGACAAACACACAAGACCGTCAATCTTTGTCATATATATATATATAGCACACAACAATGCCTGCGATACATGTAGCTGAGGTCTATCGCAGTTACAGATATGTTTATATTATTCGGTATCGCAGACACCGGCTGAGCTAGGTAAATCCCAATGTGACTTAGCCTCACCTATAGATCACTTTGTCTCGTGATTGAATTAAATTAGGGCATGTGATTATTGAAACGAGCTGAAACCGGCGGGTTGATTTATCGGCAGGAAGACACTCCAGCGGATGCAGTATATTATCCTGTCTACGACGGTCGCCCTCCAGTTCTAACAATCAGCCGAGGGGAAGCTCGGTGATCTCATTCAGTGGTGCGCATAACTCACATATTCATGCTGTCATATAACAGGGTAATTATAGCAATGACGGTTGTGTTAACAAAACGTTTTCGCCTGGGTTTAACATTAAATCAATGCATAATCTGGCTAATACATAGCATACATTGTGCATATTGCACCTACGTATCTGCTTTCATGGATACCTGAATTTCATTATATAGCTGCCTGGGGTGTTAGTTAGATGCATCTGATACTCGCCTACGAAGCCCATATTTCCTGCATGATATAATGTCTTAGTATATTAAGCTTATGGGCTATTAGGCCTTGAACTTGCCCGGAGGAGGACATCTAAATTTACCTCAGCGCGTAGGCCCCTCTCTCCCTCTCTTACATTATATATTCTATCCATTTCCAGGCTTTTACCGAGCTGTAGTTTACCATGCGGGGAATACTTCATCATTATCGGGGCTTATCCGTCTCAGATAGCGGTCATTATATACTGCGCCTCGACACTTAGGAAGAAGATGCTCTGATGGTGAAATCCGCTGAAGAAGATCCGGCCATTGTCATTCGAGTTTACACGTGGGGAACCCCGCTTTAATTACCCTGATCAAGAGCACTTAGGAGGCATCTCTTGTCATAAACACATCTGCTACTAATCTGACTTCATTAACTCTTACTCCAAGTCGGCGCTACATACGCGAAGAGCTAACACTCGATCGCTACAGCTCTACCACTATATGAGGCGGACACTCGACGCATGAATCATTCTAGGTAAACTTAAATGGGACGCGGCTGGATCAAGGCAATGGACCCTTAATCTAGGGAATCGAGGGTTCTTCTAGCACAGCAATCCGCAGCTTTTTGCGAGTTAGTAAAGTCCATTTGGTAAATTACACACGGCAGAATGTATAATGTACGACAGGTAAGCTTGGGCGGGAACTTCAGAGGAATCTTTGAGTTATTCTCATACTGAGGCAATTCAGCAAATTGACTCAAGCCAACGGGATTGTGAGAATCCTTAGGAGCACAAAGTAACTGAGCATCAGGACGGATGCCTGGCGACGGTCGCCGTCATCAATCATCAATCCCAGGGAGCGACAGGAGTCAATCTCTGTCTCTCCTTGCAGACCCTAAAACTCCTGAAAGACACTGGGGGGCAAACACAATCCCAGCAGAGTTCTGACGACTGCGAATTTGATTTCCAAAATTGAGTTAGCCGCGGAAATGTGCTAATACCCTGAAAGGTTCAACACAAAAGATTCAAAAGCAACTCAATCACTTTCATCTCCGAAAAAACTCGAGGAGTAAATCTCTCAGATGCCTCTTAGTGGAGTATCTAAAATTGGTGAGTAAACTCGGAAATTAATCGACATCTTTCTGGACAAGGAATGCAGAGGATTTGTGTCACGGATACAGAACGTCTCTGCCGCCCGAGCAACCCAGCATTTCTCCTAGAATATTACAAAATTCCCAGGCAACTTAATGACAGTCCAGGGAGATTCACCAATGTTATTTAGTGCACACGTCAGATGAATTTACAGTCTAGAGACACATTGTTGCTAATTATAAAATATGATGATTGTGACAATCAGGAAACATGATACTTTGCTCCGAGGCATCTGAAATAGGGACAAACATTACTTGTATCTTATTTAATAACTCACGGTCCCGCGCGTTAATCTAAAACTCGTGTTTTCGATGAACCGAGCAAGACCTAAAGGAATTGAGTAAATGACCTATTTAATTTGATACACCCATGAAATGAGTCTACATTTAAAACTGAAAGTGGAATGTAGAATAGGTGCCTCCTTACTTAACACAGGTCTCTGTTCGCCTGCACTATCTGACGAAGCACCTCATATGACGCAGATCAGGTTTTCATAATGCATCGCCTTTAAGTTGATATCGGAGTTTGATGTATCCATACTGACGTCAGCCAGGTGTCTGATTATAGTAAAACCTTCCCGGCTATAACCACACAACACCCATGCTGGCAGCGATTCCAGATAAAAGCCAATTATCAGCGCTGAACTCGGCATGATATTTCACCTCAGTCGTCCGGGGTCTCCGCTATCTGGTGTTTACATGATGGTCGTCCACCGGGCTGCGGAGGACACCGAGCAGATGATGAAAAAATATATCGAGCATTGTTGTAAGGGGCGTGCACAAGTTTTACCTGGGGGATGCAATCACTTTAGCACCGAGACGACCGCTGGGGTTATTTAAGGGTTTCTGCCAGGGAGTGAGCAGATAGGAACAGGGGACAGGAACAGGGGAGCAATATCAATAATTTATAAGCACCATGCATCAACACCTGCTTAATTATGGAAGTTTCAGTTTGACCTGCTGAGGATCGGACGAAAACCACCAAGACACGCTGTTAATTGTGAACTTTGGTTCCTAAAGAGATGTTGTCGGATGAATGTCAATGCAATACAATGTGGTGTGACTTAACATAACACGTGCATTATTAAGTACATTAAAGTACGCATTCTAGAGACATCTCGTCAAAATAAACAATGATTTCGTACTAAGGTGACCAGGACTATCTGCAAATACAACATTTTGATAAACTTGGGTCTTACACAGTGTTATCAATGTGCGACTACGAACGTACATGTACGTGCATCACAATGATCGGTGTCTCCATGCTGACTATGATACAGATGGGGTAAACCTTTCAACACTGGAAACCGATTATCGGCAGTGCTCCCTTCAGAGGTGAATAATCACATGCGTAGTTACTGTGTGTACATTGAATATTCTTGCATTTTTCAGAGAAATAGCACAATTTACTAACGCTCCCATTCAGCAATGAGAAGAGCCACCATTTAGATGTAAGTCGCACACAATCTCATTGAATTGCATTAGTTTGTACCTTAGGTATATAAACACTTACCGGGTACATGTACTGAATACTACTGATATGCAGAGAAACAACTAATAGCGGCTAATAGCTAGCATTTAAGTTTGAATTATATATAGATTATGGAGTAATATTCATTGAGCAATGTAGAGCACTCGAAACATCTCTCAATCAATAAGCCATTTAGTAGCTGATTGAAGAGTAATGCTACATTATCAGACAGCAGGTGATACGATCATTTCGTCCCTCCCCTCGTTGTACTTGTCATGTCTATGTATGATGAATTATTCAATAGGTACATGGTAAATGTATTCAGAAACACCACACCGTTTTACTAAAAACCACAATCAATTCTCTGGTTAAATGGCAACATGGACAACACACTGTGCAGGGTTACAATGAAAACGCGACTGTAACTATAATTGTACCTCGGTTGTGTTGTAGCATATGAACCTTATATATGATGATTTGTACCATTATGAAACGTACTAACATTTGACAGTTTGAAAATTCAATATATAGATTTCTCATTCTGTTACTTAATTCATCTGTGTCACTTCCGACGCTCAGGCGATCTCGAGCAATTCTATTATACATGCTTATTCTGTATCCGCTTTACCGGTATAAAAAAGTGGCCAGTGGAATTATATTAACTGGTCCAGAGTACAAAAAAAAATACAAGTGCATGGCCATCATATATAAATTAATATCGCATATTTTATGGTTATATAAAGATTGCACATCAGCTGAGTGCAGGTAATTTTAGACGTCAACAAGTCCGCTAATACTAACCGTAATCTCATCATGGGCATATTAAACCTGTTGCCAAGAAACGATGAGAACTTCTGAAAAGATATGACCATTTAATATTGGATCCGATTGGTTGTCGATAGATAGCCCAAGGAATCGGCTATGGTTTGTAGGCCCATCAATCAATGACAAGATGTTGAGCTGGAGAGACGGGCCTCAATAACGTCGTCAGCTGCTCCTCGGCTCAATTGTCCCCAAGTGGACGAGTAAGCAATGTCTTTCAATGCCGGGATGTTGTGAAAACAAGTAATATCCTTCTGCCTACACTTGATCAACGCGAAGAATACCCGCTAGATAAATGGTCTGATCATCACAGCGTGCTTACAAAACAAGGTTTATATACAGGTGGAAAATCGAACCCCTGGGATTGAACTTAACTCACATATATGGAGATAAAGCTTAATAATTGGTTCGGTGGTACATGTGTACAGCTATCATTGAATGGCAGGCGGATGATCGTATATCGACAATTGGCTTAATGATGATAATGGCACATATGTCAACAATGATTTCCCAAAGGCCTTTACATTAAAATATTTGAATGAAAAGCTAAATGTAGCGAAGGTCAGGGGTGGTTTGACGTATATTGTAATCCACGTGTAATAAGCATATCGTATTAAATAATTATTACCATTACATGAAGCCTACGTTAAATGTTACGCAAACAAATTAGATGCATTGGTAGAGGTGAACATGATGTTTTAGCAGCAGTAGTCTAGATCTGGTTGGCTCAGAGTTGTATCAGTGAGCTGACATTTAACTCCTAGCCTTCACCTCCCCAGCAGGCCAGCTCTGAGACCGAGTATTAAAAGATACATCTACCAACACCTTTACATCATCAGGAAGATCCAATAGCACGGCCTGTTTCCAGTTTTTTCCGCGAGTTAACGTACCTTTGCCTATGAGTATGCATGCAGACCACCGATCCATCCTACACATTTGTTCAGTGCGAATGCAGCTATAGAAGTTCACTTTAACACCGTCGCGGTATCTCTTGAAAATCCCGATTGCACACGTCAGATCCATGTGAATTCGTGTATCTTACGTTTTATAAATCCCTTTAATCCTATCCTCTATGATGAGTTCAGCATAAACTTAGTTATGCGCAATGCTATTAAGTTGACATGAGCGATATTCAGTGTTTCTCGACTCGATAAGCCTGTAAACTTCCAAAGAATGTTGCAAGATGGTGAAAGTTTTGAAGTTTATTTTCAGCACCTGTTGATAGTTTATTTTGGGATATGACTTACCCGAGACCTTGGTGGATATACTGAAGAACATTACGACTGTTAAACCGGAATATACAGAATATAAACAACTTACCGTATATCGTGTTACACTTTGACAGAACATAAACAACTACAGCATGAGTTCCGTGACGAGTTTGATCACGATGTAAGACTAACGCCAAGGTCCACTAACTGTGCCCTACGCTCGTTCAGGCATCGAGAAACAGTTTGCAGGAGGCGCGTATACTACGTTTCGCTGCGCCGGGAATGTACGCTGCGCCTTCACCGGTAACTAGCTAGTCACTCGCTGTGGCGATCGTCAGTCATTAATATTTCCTTCAGAGCGTTCAGATCAGGTCAAGATACAGCATGTTATTTGTCTATACCGACAAATGATGAGATAAATCATTGAAAATGAATTCACCAGTGAAGACACGTTTCCGAATGATAGTGATTATTGGGACCTCCGCTGAATTCATAAAACTCTCAACTTGTAATATAGATCGGGACATATGGATACCCCTATAATATAATTATTGCATGTGCCCACTTTTATTAATTGTCGATTAAAAATATATAAGTGAGAGAAGTTACATTGCAGAAGTTTGTCGCCTAATTTAGATTAATTCACATTGTAAAGGATATTGCGTTCATTCATAATTAATTATATACTGTTGTCTGTCAATCACTTCCATGACAGTTCATTATTTAAAAGCTATTAAATAAAAAGCAAGAAACTGTCACCAGCTGGCTGTGTATGTCAAGTATTTGCTCGTTTGTAAACAAATGCGTGTGTTCCAAATATTCTCCAACCCTTTCCCCTATTAAGAGGTGAAAAATATACCCTTAGATCAAACCTTTTAATCAAAGGGCGTTCGACTGGTTAACATTGAAGATATTTCCCTTCGCTTTTGAGATTTCTTTGACTAAACATGGCTTGCCATTCAATTCAAGTATAAAATCAATAGATACAATTGATTGAGAAATTTTCTTATTCAGTGACCATGAAGGTGCTCAAATTTTTATTGAAATTACTATTAATCTTTAAAGGAGACGATGCACCGATGAATCGATTGACATTGGTTTTATATCACACCTTGTCTAAAAATCACTGCTTAAACTAATAGGAGTGGGCGACTCTACAAACACCATAAACATCTGGAAACAGGCTGCTTGTTTGACGAATATTGAGATTAATGAGGATGCACAAAATCAATTAT
>JAXGGS010457819.1:0-11685 GCA_035585475.1 Armandia brevis
TATGATCATATACGTTCACTTCTCTAAATCAGCTGAGCATTACGTTTCTCCAGACTATGTGAACATTGAGTGTTTGAGTGTGCAATTATAAAGACAGATTAGTTTCAATCGATTTAACACGTTTTGTCAGATTTTTACGCATATCCATATACGCAGCATTCATGGCTTACATCGACTAGTAAATTAATATAAACCCTTTGTCTAGGCGCTTTCAGCAATGAATAGCCGCTTGTTTTCTAGTAGATCGCATTTCTAAGAGCTTCTAAGATCGATGTGGAGTAATTTTGATTGATCAGAGCATGAATTAATTAACATATTTAATAATCTCACTTGATTGTTCCCGTCTCTATGTCTTTCTCCACCTTCTGTGCATCGACCTGGATCAGTCCCCAGAACGAGTCCTCCTTTTTACTCATCCTTTCTTCTGTCTTCTAATTAATACGCAGGTGAGTGATCGTCATATCTGATCAAAACAAAACACAGCGCAACGTGAATGTCATATACACTGAATAGACTACATCATAGTATGTATAAGATATAATGTTATGCGATACAATTAGGTTAGTATTACATACAAATGGCCAATGTCACGTCATGTAAATGTGTGCCACTTAAATCATGAATTAACCAACTTTATACCATATATCTGGGATCATCCGTTGGATTTGCACATTTGTTTGTGTTTTCGATGAATTCGAATGAGTGCTGCTGAACTGATTTGACCAATGCACACATGGTTTATGGTTTTATAAGGATTATTTTTATAGATTGTGAACATATTAAATAGCTAAACCGATTATTTTGTGAAGCATGATCTTGCATTATCTGCAAGTACTCAAACTGTATATACAAGCCCCTTCTGACGGCTGTTCGATATAACGCACAATTCGATATAACGTGGTTCGGTATAAATTATAATTCGATTTATCGTGTTCCTTGATTTGTTTTACTATTGTTCTCTATCACATCGGTGATAGGTGACCGACAGGAACGTATGGTAACTAGATTGTCTGTCTCTCGCTACCCGTGTTATATTGAGAGTATATGCGATGTAGTGAGATATGGACATATAGAAGAAAGACATGCATGTATGTCATATACAGAGATTCCACCACAGCGAATTAAAGACCTGGAGCTCAAGTCTGTCAAAAATAAAACAATGTACCTCAGTTTCCCTCAACACAGAATCTTATATTCCTATCACTCTGAACCCTCAAGTATCCTTGGATCGCACTATTAGATAAAAGATGCAATCCGTGTTGTCTCGCTAGTCTAGAGTACAGCACCCCCTATTCCTTCCCGCTTTTAATTTCATCTCACTGACTTTAAGAGCTTCGACTGGATTTTAATCCCCTCCGAATCAAGCTTAATCTTGTCGTGTTGGATTATGATCCCTTCCCATATTATCAAGATGATCCCCTAGGGAACCTGACCCGGCATTTACAGTTAACATAAACGCGTGATGATTACCCGGTGCCGAGGTATGATAGCGTTATAATATCATATCTAACACCTGGTAAGTACGGGGACGAGTTAATGTTTTATAATGTTTTATCTCCGCCATCTCACCGACAATAGGCGATAATAGCGGATCAGGGAATTATTTACTTTAATGTGTGACACGGGTTGTTACCCCGTCAATGGCTCGGACAGACGGCTGAGTTATCGCTGTCACGGCCTCGTGAACCTGTAACAGAAATGTGTGATTACAAGGGGACATGGACCGCGGTTCCTGACACTTCGTCCGTCTGAACTTGGCGATGTCTTCGCCTCGACAAACGGAGCTTCAAGCACCGTGACGTACACAAGCGTGATACATGTGTACACTACAGTCTCGTTATAACTATAATCCAGAATCGAAGCAAATGAAGGGCAACATCGGTTCAATACGGGAAGATGAGATGGATTTTAACCATTATGATGTAATTATAAAATTAATTCTTCGATCCGTCAATACTTTGACTTTCTTTTAATATACCGCGGGTGATGATAAAGTGGAATTAGCTCTAACGCGGACACAATATTTCACGGCGACCGTATTTGTATTGTGCAAGATACAAAAGAAAAGACATACTATATGGTAGTATTTAAGGCCCTACTTATACTTTAAGCTTAACCCCCGTCACACGCGTTATAGCGAGGGTTAAGAATGATTTATTATTGTATGGTTGTGGATTTCTGGTTTTGATTAATAAAAACACAAACACGAGTCGTGCTCGATGGGAAAAAACATGCAATCTGAAAACATCTTATCGTTCAATCGATGTCTGACTTGTCAAAACCTTTCGAGGGAATATTTATTAATCTGCACCTCTCTGATCCCGAGCCCTGATTAATTATGTAAAAACATTCAAGATATACGTAATTTGTCAGATATATCAGGCTAAATAAAACACAACGTCGGTGTGTTCGATACCAACCCCAGACAAACTGATCATATTAAGTCATGCTGAGCTATTCAATACCTCGCTATAAGTATCGTTAACCGCAGCACAAATGAGCATTCAGAGCTTAACGGTAAGTGCTGAAAACTCGCTAATTGCCGACATGAAAGGGATCAATGGTTGTTGAATATCATCTTTGTTGACTAATTAACGGCAGTGGTGACTTGCGGGTGAACTTCAGGCGGAGTTGGCTCGCATTTTTCTCTCATCGGCCATTTCATTTCCCAGCGATAAGTGGCTGCGCTTTTGAAGTCGACGCGAATTCAAGCGAACGGAATCGAATAGGAATTTGTTACACGTTTATTTGCGCAAGGTGTTCTAGCTAATATGATGATAATCTGCTGGCAAGCTTAATGGTTAGGCGTGTTAGGCTTGGCGACTTTATTGGGAGGAAAAGCAACCCTTGAAATTCGCCAGCGTAATCATGCACGGAATTATAAACGAAAGCATTCATGTCGATTCGGTCTCAATTGCACAACAAAGTAAACAGTTACACAACAAATGGCTTTTAAAATATTATATCCAGACCTCGGTGATTGAATAAATCGCCGCCTGAAGCCAACATTTAATGGTCATTATGTGTGGCATGTGTGTTGCTGCTCAAATAAAAAGTACAAACATGTGTATGATTAGTTCAATAAACATCGAGAAACCTTTCTCTTGTTAGCCCCAAAGTGAGAATAAAAATAAGGAAAGTCATGAATACATGTGCGTGTATTTCAGATTTCAGGCATAATGAAGCTCAGCGTGAAGTACGTTATATAAGGTGTATATCGCATGTATACTGCGATGCAGACATATATTCTATACTTAAGATCATTCGATGAAATTTAACAGCTTGTAAAGGCTAAAGACCAGTCTATACATATTTATGTCGTACTAGTGTTACTATTTGTTTGATGTAATTCAAATGAAATATACATTTGGCGTCGACCTATTGGACACCGTTGAATTTATATTTCAGCTGTTCATGTTTTCTGTGGAATGCATGCACGGTTGCCGCCTTTGAACTCCATTGTCTCGGGACGTAATTTATGGACACCTCGTTGAAATCGAATAAAACGCACAAGGGTAAAACGTTCCGAGAAATTGGCGTTTGCTCGTAAATCCATCATAAACACAGGTGTTCAAGCTCGGGATTAACGCAACAACCGCGTTAAGGATGGTTACCCAGCAACAGCAACCCGCGTTAAGCACTTATTACGTGTCTGCAGTGAATGCGGCAACTGACAAGTGCCGAGTATCATCTCGACTTAGTTTTAATCAAATTATCGAATTTTATAGAAATGAGACCCAGCGGGAGAGCGATGTGAGCGATATTAGAGTAGTGACCTTGTCAGTTTGATGGAGTTAGATTTACTGAGGAATCGATCGGGATTTAAATCTCTGGACAAACATTGACGAACGCTTGAAATTTGTTTTGGGCGGAGGACAATGGTGACAGGGAATGTCCTCGGGGCAGTGAGGGAAAGGAGGGGAGGGTGTCAGCAGGGATATGCGAGGGCAAATATCTCTATTACTGCATATAGGCGCGCAGAGTCAAGCTACTATAGACTAGTCCCTCGATGAGTTGAAGTTAACGAGCGTATTCCTGTGATCATTATTGTTTGATTGGGACATCCTTCAAGCGCCAAATGCAGGATAGACTTTAATTGAGAATCATCAAATATTGCCAGTTATTAAGGAGGCTTAGTTCAGACCATAAACTTAACCACCTAATTTGGACCCAGTGCACATACAAATGACAGAGTATAGGAGTCCTTACCCCAGAGGTAGAGTTTTTTAACACTCTCTCAGGCTTGGCGAAAGATGCTGCTTGAGTCATTCTGATGGTCATCATTCAGCCTGATTCTGTATCCAGGTGAAATTATCATCAGCCTTCAGCGAAACATCTAGATGATACAGTTTTCAACCGTCGCTAGCCCGTTAACGGTCATCAGATCATCACCCCGCTATAATCCCCTTTAATCCACCACAGGTACTAACCACACCGATAATTATAATCCCCCTAATCTCCCGCTATTGTTACCGTGAGTATGGCGGCGACCGGCGAATTACCCGGCGCAGTCTCGACTGGATTAATTACAGCCGAAAAGTCTACATCAAACAATACCTCCGCGTGGTCACTGAGAGCCGGGCGGTGAATAGGGGGGTAATTCTCCTGAGCTAATAAGTGAAATCACATTAAACGGTCGCAGTGTTTCAAGAGCCGTGTTCAAGATACAACAGGCTTGAGTTGGGTGCACGGGAATGCCAGGGGTGTTATTGTAGGGATATACGGGTTTATTTACAATACACTTCAATATCAAAACATAAAACCAATTTGGGCTGGACTTGACATATTGCATACAATAGGCTTGCGAAATACAATGTACACGTATAACGCGGGTAGCATGCATGGGGACAAGCCCTAGAAACCGCGTTTTATCGAACATCCACTGTAGTGGAAATACATGTATGCACACATAAAACATTTATTTCCGATATTATTCGCTCTCTCAACCGATTTCCTATAATTTCCTGTGTTTAAGTGATCTAATAACATGTTCAATCAGTCCGCACACTCCTTGACTACACATCTCAGTCCTGTAATCCAGAAGTCTGACTTTGATATGATGACAATCGCGCGCGGGGGAAATACAGAAATATTAAAATAAATATTTAGCCATTAACGCACATTTTATCACGTCCCTACATGACTTCACCTTGTAAACCGCTGCTCGGGATATCATAAGGGCTGTAACAAGCATCATTAGGCGAGTGTCGGAGAACAAAGGTTTTCCTGTGTGAGGGTAAATAGAGGCCAAGTTAGCCGAGGGAAACGTCACAGAGAAGTTCGAGAGAGATCGAAACGTCGTATTTGCTTAAGTATCAGCATTTCGTAATGACCGTAGACAGAAATTGAAAAAGTCCAGTGACTTGGGAAGGACAGCGCATAACCATACGAAAAACTAGTCATACGTTTGAGAGTATTTTAAACATTGGATTTGTTTCTGAAACGTCACAAGTTGCGTTGGGAAACATCACTTGATGGAAAAATAGCTCATGCTATATCGAGAAACGTCGCATGTTTTTAGGAGCACCGCCAGATGCTACATGCACGTGGAGTAACGTTCGCAGCTGTTGTAACGTCACTTATATATGCCCCGTGTAGGTTATTTTACTTTAGGAGAAATTGGTTTTTACTAATCGGTGAACGTTGTTTATTTAGGGGACTGCTTGTATTCCTGTGTCAGGAACATGCCAATATAAAATCAATATCTCCACTGTAATCCAGTACACATGCCACAACCACGCTCACCATGCAGTAATCCGTGGTTCTTATCAATAAATATAAAGGGCTGAAAGGAGCATAACGTCCTGTAATCGCTCAATATAATATAAAAAATACAACCCGAGGTGTCATTTATAAAGCTATATTAGAATAAGGTCGTTTTCCGATTGTGTTGCTGAGGTCGTACGGTATGATTTAGATTATTATTGAAATTCATATCGCTAAGTGTGCTGCAACAATCGTCTTTGAATTAGAGGATAGACTAATGCAAGCTTGTTGACGTGACCTTGTGTAAAACAAAACACCGGTAGTCTTATTGACGTGTCAGGTGTAGCTCAAACCATCTTACCATTGAGCTACATACCGGGGGCACTTGTAACTGTTGTATCGACGTTAATCACACTATGACTGTCACGGTGACGATCATTAACCAAACATTGTGTTTCTTAAAGACAAGATAGAGGTGATAAATTATCATACTATCAGATCTATGTGCCCATCAATCGTTCAGGTATAATTGTAGCTTTTAACATTTAGATAATATGTAGGTAATATGTAGGTTGGTGTAATAATCCAGTATTGATTATAATAATTACAGACTTTATGATTTTAATATCAAACCTATGCCTTATATAGCTTAAATTTAAAGGCGCCTACCTGGTTTATATCACGCTAGCATTGGGTATCTATCTCAATACGTAACTCCAGAAGTGATGCATTTAGATTGTATCACTTTGATAACGTTAAAACATTCGTGGATTTAGCGTTATGATTATGATAACAATGATTATTGATTGATACTCGTGCTCGGCAGCAGCCCCCCCCCTCAAGGTCACACGTGTGTTATCTAAGTTTCCCTGCTAAGATGTTGACGTTCGTGGTCGCGCATATTTCCGGCAGATTATTAATTATAATACCTTACAGAACCTCGTCACATTGATTACAGGTAACACCACGAGGTTAGAACATCTGTGTTCAGTTAATCCGTGGTCTACGATACAGGTACACTGGGATAATACCAGGTACAATAAGGTAGATAGAGACCCCTAAACAAGGCGTACCAGAAATGCACATGTCGTTTAAAAGAAAATAGGTAAAAATAAGCCACATTACCTTAATTACAAAGATGCTAACTTGACTTGGTATAATCCAACACTGGATGAGCAGCCAATAATATATCCTATCTGTTTATATCCTAGAGTCACTTTCCTCGATATATTCCTGAGTCACTTTCCTCGATATATTCCTGGTGTCGACGAGAATTGATCAAGTTTACAGTATGCTCGTTCACTTTGATCTACCCCTCGTGGGTTCCCTCAGGTCAGAGCTCACAATACACTAGCTGCGGATGTATTAAGGACCGGGGAGACCAACAACAACAGTCTGATCCCGGTGATTCCACATGTGGTAATCCTTGTATATATGGGAGGGTGTTTCACAGGGTGGACCCGAGCTGAGAGGGTCGAACGGTAGCACCGCAGAGATCACTGCCACCACACACCTGAGCTCACAGGTAACTTACACAGGTAACTCCCACAGGTAACTCCCACAGGTAACTTACCTGTGCGCCGCGGCTGCTAATCCCCCCGTGCCGCACAGGTAACCGGTGAGCTGACAGGTTAATCCAGCTATGCGGCGCTTTGATCTCTCCAGGCCGGCTTATCCCCTCCACAAGCTACATCTGCTCAGATCAGATCAGGTCCTGAAGATGCGCTCTCCTCGGGGTGACAGAGGAATCTACTAGTATCGCTGGGTATATCAGGAACACCCTCTAAGCCGAGATATGTAAGTCCTAAACAAATTAAACGCTGCACGGCGGAGAGCTGATACAACAAGGTATCGTCCATATAACACAATCAGCAGAGTCCCTCTCACCCGTCTCTCAATGCGTGGTTGTGGACATGCAGTAGCGGGCATGGCGCGGTGGTGTTTTTAATTCTAGGGGGAAAAAGTGACTCCTGTTCGGAGGAGCTAGCATCGCACTGTCGTTAAACTGGTGCCATTCATTGTGTTAAAGTCATCCGCATCTGCGATTGTGTTTTTTACTGCGCCGATCGATGTTGATGTGATCGAGTTGTAGAGATCAATAGCAATGACAGGCGGACGGAGAGAGGGGTCGGAACTGAGTGTTTTTGTTACGCCGGTGATGGCAAAGTGAGGTCGCGTGTGGGAGAAGATGCTGGGAATACAATAGGTGCTCGATATAACGCGGTTTGATATAGTGTGGTGCTCGATATTACGCTAGCCTATCCTCCCTCCCCCCGGCACCATATTTCACATATTGTTCTGTGCAATGCGTGTCAAAATTCGCCCATGAGAAGACACGGCGATCTGTATAACGTAGATTTTGAGGTTAGCACTCCGCTACCCGCGTTATATCGAGTATTAACTGTCCTGGATATACCTTGATAGTTGGTGATAGCAGGGAGAGAGAGTTTTGCACTGAGAGTATACAGAGCAGGAATCGCGTGCTATTCTGACAGTTTTTGCTGTGTTTATTAAAGACCGAGGCAGTGTAATGTGATGCACGGACTCATGGTTTTACATGATAGAAGGAGCGGCTGCTGTCAGGTCCGAGCTTGTCCGGTCGGTTAGTCAGTGATCAAATCAAATCTCTGAACCGTGAAATTTAATTACAACAATCCAATTTAATGCCTAGAATTACGGGAGGATCAGAAATTTGATTCTAAAAATTCAACAACATGGCCAATTGAGTAGTCGCTGTGCAGCGTCCTGTCTGCAATTTGTATGCAGAATTGATAAGACCAAAACGCTTGTAATATGTTAATGACAGACTGATTTGCATGCGTTTTATTAGTTATCGACGAGTTCTGTTTATTTCCAATTACGTTCACAATTAACATGTTTCAAGACGAGACTGATGAAATGTGTTTTTATTAAGCCACAACTGAACCATCGACCTATTTGTCCTTTTTGTCCTGGGAAGTATTCGGCTACCGGCGCTAACCTGCTAACTGGGTGATTTGACGGATGATTTAAACCCCGTGCACCCGTCAATCACTTATAAATGTGGATTTAACGAGTCCGATCAGGTTCTGTGAAGATCTCCCCACAACACCATCAATGACAAGTGTTAAATTTACGAGCACATACCGAGTAAATAATCTACCGTATGATATCTTATACGGGCCGCCCTCTTATCCTATCAAAAATAATTAATAATCTAGGTGAGTGAATATCGCAGTTTAATGCATTTTGTATTTTAAGGATAATGCTCTGTGTTTAGATGCACTATATGGATACTCTATCCGGCAAAGTCTTTAATTCAATCATGGACCATTTTCTTCGTCCTTAATTAACTACCACAAACCAACCGAATATAAATGTTACCGAAATTTACCCACCATTGACTATAATGGTGTTCGCTTGCCACATATAGCTGATAATTTACAACACCTTCACGTAAGTCAATATAGGACGAATTGCCTCTGAAAAGTGATATTTAATAATAATTACTGATATAAAAATAGAAAGGGTTCGCTTCACAAACGGGCTCAGCGGCGCATTACGGCTGAACAGTCTGAATATTACACATATTGTGTTCTAAGTTGTCATTTAAACAGAAGCGGCCGATTGAAGACTAAGACAAATACCCAGAAGTGTTTATTGGTATGTAGGATAAACAATTTATTAACATGTATAAAATCCTGTCATACAACCGATAACAGTAATAGCACCAAATTTAATAACAATAGCATATCAACTTAATAATATGTTATATATTTCTGGCTGGGTGCATACAATAAAAGTGATATTGATAATATCATGTATTTTGGATTGAAGATATTACGGTTGCGCGCCTCTGTTTGTGCTGACTACCTTCCTGCCCCTCCTACCCGGCACCGATTTTTTTGATTAAAGGCTACCCCCCCCCCCCCCCGCGAGAATCGGGCGCTACTGTGAGGTATTCACAGTCCCCGCAGAGCACCGACAATTCACCGTGAGCAGGCCCTCCGACCATTCAGCACCGGGCCTCCTCAGCGCCGCCTCACTAACGCGGTATGTAAATTCACGCGGCCGAGCAAACAGACGATTGTGCCGAGTCAAACAGATATTCCGTGCGCTTTTTGTTGTGGATTTGGTGTGATGTGATCGGGGAGGGAAAGTCAGCATTGATAATCGGTGCCAGTCTGATCAGGTTCCCCGTGAGACGTTCACGAATCCGCGCTGAATTTAGGCGCGGTTTATATTTGTCCGAAATCCCCGACATTGTACGATAAAACGCGAGTGAAATACTTAGTACGGGTAGTAGGGGGCATATCGATCATAAACCGAGGATAAACATGATGTATATACATCAAAAACCCAAATGGGGGAACTAGATAGACCTGAGATGTTTAGAATACAGCGTTATATCGATCATCTACTGTGTATAAATTGAAACACGCATACATTCCATAATCATTATCTCGTTATGTATTTATTGCTGGCTCATCTCTCGATTATAGTGAATACATGTTTTAAGCTTTTTTTCTGCATTTATCTTAGTTTGAAGGTTATTGTTAGGGGGGCTTTCAGGTTTGATGAATAATTGACTTTTGATTTGTTGCTTGGTTAATTAAATGTCAACAAAGACCCAGCGTGGATTGATTTTTTTGGGAAGTCAAAAGAAATGAGCGTAAAAAATGTAATTGGTTAGAGATAATATTTATGCAGGAACGATGGCGGCATAGAATCTTTCCTGATGCTGTGATAACGTTATTGCCAGCTGTCTAAATCTGACTAGTCGTGGGATATGTAGATGATCTAGTGTGTGCCACCTTGCATAGAACTACCGACATTGTACTACTCAGATGAAAAATTCGTAAGTAGCTGCTTGGTCGCGATAATTGATGAGGAGTGCAGTACATAATTCCAATTACGTAATTCCATTAACGTACGACGCACAATGTAAGACATACATAAGACATATGATGTTAGACGTACAATTTTAGACGTACAATGTAAGACGCACCATGTTAGACATACCATGTAAGACGTACCATTTAAGACGTACCATTTAAGACGTACCATAAAAGACCTATGATGTATGACATATGATGTATGACATATGATGTATGACATATGATGTATGACGTATGACGTATGACGTATGATGTATGACGTATGATGTATGATGTATGATGTATGATGTATGATGTATGACATATGATGTATGATGTATGACGTATGATGTATGATGTATGACGTATGATGTATGATGTATGATGTATGATGTATGACGTATGATGTATGATGTATGACGTATGATGTATAACATATGATGTATGCCATATGATGTATGACGTATGATGTATGACGTATGATGTATGATGTATGACGTATGATGTATGCCATATGATGTATGCCATATGAAGTATGACGTATGATGTATGATGTATGATGTATGACGTATGATGTATGATGTATGATGTATGACGTATGATGTATGACGTATGATGTATGCCGTATGATGTATGCCGTATGATGTATGACGTATGATGTATGATGTATGATGTATGATGTATGATGTATGATGTATGACGTATGATGTATGACGTATGATGTATGACGTATGATGTATGACATATGATGTATGATGTATGATGTATGACGTATGATGTATGATGTATGACATATGATGTATGACGTATGATGTATGACATATGATGTATGATGTATGATGTATGACGTATGACGTATGATGTATGACGTATGATGTATGCCGTATGATGTATGCCGTATGATGTATGCCGTATGATGTATGCCGTATGATGTATGATGTATGATGTATGATGTATGATGTATGACTTATAATGCAAGACCTATGATTATTACGGTAAGTCGTCGTAAGATGTACGACATACGACGTACAAAGTAGAATGCAATGAGCAAGACATAAGAGAAATATGATATAATCCTGTGAGGCAACAAGGTTTGTAAATATGAAGAAGAGTAATATGGAGT
>JAXGGS010458041.1:0-11680 GCA_035585475.1 Armandia brevis
GGGACGATAAATTTCCGCCTTCTTCGAACCCGTAGCAGGAAATTGTCTCGATGTCGTGGGTGATGTTGACACAAGTGACATTGACATTGATGGGAGTCACGACCTCGGAGCTGATAAGGTTCCATGAATACAATATCGGTGGCCGAAACCTTTCTGGCTCCGAGACCGATTCAGCGGTACAGCAAGCCCATCCCTCGTGCATTTTCACCTCGGCCTTCTGAGGTTGACCTATATAACATCATCCATACACGCAGTTATTCTAATTTAATCGCGAATCTGAACAATTAACAATTACAATGATGAGACATTTTCAAAATTACCTAAAACTACCAGTATTGCCTCTGATATTGTTTCATGTTCCCCATATTGAATGAAGTACGAGCCAGAATCATCCAATTCTACTCTGCTGATGCTCATCCCAAATGTCTGGCCGATATCTTCGGTGAACTCAAAACGAGGCCTTTCTCGGTCGCCCTTTTTCAGAAGCCCAAACGCAAATCGCGCGAGAGGCTCTTCGTCCTTCTTCCTAATCAGAATATCCTCCTCCTCTGGGATGGGTCCGTGTATCTCCCACAGGATACTCACGCTGCGTCCGACCTCAGTTATAACTGTGACATTAGCAGGAGTGACGAAATTTTTCTTCGTCGTGCACCAGACACTGACGATACAAACGGTCAGCAGAAAAAACAACCGGTTCGAGGGAGCCATAATATCCCACGTTTAGAACATCCAGCGGTTGTTTTAGAGACAGACAGCTCGGATCTCTGAGATATTAACATCATGTCGGTGTTTTATAGATGCAGCGAGATAATTACAGTAATTACTGTTATCTCTGACAGTAGGCCAAATTTACCCGATACACTGTACCATAGATATATATATAGAGAGAGCTGTCCTCACTAGAGACCCGATTTACATGTTTATTCACTAATGGATCTTAGTGATGGGGTAATTTGATTAGAAACTGAACATAAATATGCTGAAGGTTATTCAATATTCCAACAGACCGATAAATTGATGTTATTAGCTCAATACTACGGGTCTTCATTGTATAAAGTGGGCTATCCAAAATAAAGGTTATCTCGTCAAAGGTTTAGGACTTCAAAACACTAGTTTAACTGATAATTTGTTTAACTACAATTACAAAACTACAATCAAAAAACGGACAAATAAGACGGACAAATAATCTCTGTTGTGTAAACAATAAATAATAAAGTATTAATAAACTTGACGTGACATAATAGACCGTCCGCCTGGGTTTTTTTTAAATCGCTCAGGAAATATCTGAATTTTTACACATGATAGGCTAAATACAGTCAAACAAGTCATTCTATTTATATTTTTAGACATTATTCTTATTGATAATTTGAACAGAACTTTGATTTTGAACCATTACAACTCCTGATGTAGATATATTTGTGTTTTCAGACCATTACGAAGATGACAAGATTACACCTGATGATAATCCAACTCTGCTGTTTACTTCTGACGGGAGATCTAGTCACGTACACAGCCGCTGTCAACGGTACTGAAAAGATGCCTATTTCTGAAACTTGATGATTGACATGTTTGAAAACGGCACATATTTGAATGGATCCAAATTCAGTTCTTTTATTAGCAGTTTGTAATACAGATTGGTTTAAGTGCTGTATCTTTCAAGTACGATTATCAAACGGGTAAGAGTCAGAGACAAGACATCTTTCGGCGCAACAATTATTTATATCAGGCGTCTCGACAATCACTTAGGCTTGTGTGAACTTGTGTAAAAAGAATATAATTAGAATTATGCGGTATGATATTTTTTACAAGATATATATACATGCATCTATAATCTTTGAATTCAGGTACTGATATAACCTTATGATTTTTCAAATTCAACATTGAACCCCGATACGACATGCCAATTTTATTTGCCTTTGCGAACTTGGCCGTTAATGATTGAGATGATATTAAAATTACGCGCAAATCTATCAAGCGAGCTGGCAGCGCGTTAAAGTGATGCCCGTTCAGCCGACGGAAGCCACTGGCCCATAGGCCTTTATTCTATGATGGTGGCCGGGGATGCTAAAGATCGAGTAACATCAATTGAGAGGTCACCAACATAGTTTGAAAGCCCCAATGGGGACCGAGACACGAGCAGTGGCTTCCACGGGCCGTACGTTTTCAGCGGGTTTATTTCCCGCAATTGCGCGCTGGAGCCCACGACTAGCAATACCATGACTGTAGTTATGCTGGGTGTTGTGGGTATGATGGCCGGGAAGAAAGGGGTGGGATATCATTAAGGGAGATGGTGAAAACATTTGTTATGGAAAAATAATCACTTGCTGATCAATATATAATAACAATAACCTAAACTTTCAGGATGGAGCAGGACACCTCGCGCCTCAGTCACAGCTTGTGTGGGAGAGAATGTCACCCTTCCCTGGGAATATGATAACAAGACTCTAACAGTGCAGGGAGTGGTAGTTTATAGAAAGATAAACGGTGAACTGTCATCTTTGGTAAGATACACATCCACTGGTGTTATCAGCCACACGGAAAACCGTCTCCCATATAGTAATGCTGGAGTGATACTGGTGAATGTAACAGAAGAAGATGCAGGAATCTATGAGTCAAATATCTTCCAAACAAACGGAAGTCAGATTCATGATGCCATTAACGTTTTTGTTACAAACAAATATGGTAAGCATGATGAGGCCATAAAAAATTAATAAGTTGTTTCTCAGGCCCGGCCCACATGAGACCCCCCCCCCCCCCGACCCCCTCTTTTTATCAACAAAACAAAACAACCTGCCGCCCATAATTTCACAGAAAAAAAGATGCCATTCCTATCCAACATTGCATAAAAAAAGAGAGAAATCGTGAAATTAAAAATAAAACATCCCCCAAACCGACTCTAACGCAAAAAGTACCCCTCAAATATGTTTAAAAAAAGGCACCTGCCGCAGCCACTGATTCGCGGGCCAGTCGCCTCCCAAAATTTTCCCCGAAAAAAACCCCCTGCCGCCCCTATTATCACAGAATAAAAAACAAACGGAACCTGCCGCCCCCTCCTAGGCCAAAAAAAACACACCTGAGAAATAATTTTATGGAGCCTAACTAGCTATTCGCATTGACATTTCCTTCCTCTTGTAACATAGAATTTCTTGTTATTATCAGACAGTTGTCACGGAATTTCAACAACTAAGAAGGCAGAGATAATAGACCCGACGACGGAAGGTGATGTCACTAAAAACAGCCACGGGATGACGATGGTCGTAGGGTTAGTAGTATTTGGTGGTCTGGTACTTATTTCTACTGTTTCACTGGTCAGTATCCTTCTGGTTATTAAGAAAAGGGTAAGTACTAGTTTTATTTTAGAGTATCAAATATTTTGAAATTTAAATGTTTAAATCAGTGCATCCATAACATTTAATACATTCGGTACTAATTTTGTAGAAAATTTCCCAGTATGAAAAAGCAAATCAGAGTGATGAAAACGAATCTGAAAACGGCCTCAAACAAGTAATTAATTTGCCGTTGCTTAGACATAAGTTTGTATATTCAATTAAACACTTCCTGACTGTTAATTTTTGCTGACATATTTCAAGAATCAGTTTATTTCCAGGAAGCGGTTAAAGAAAAAGGGAATTTGCGGAAAGGTCTAATACATTTTTATATCTTTAGGACATATATTTTACAATATTTGTTAGAATTACTTTGATACATATTTTACAATATTTGCGTGAAGTACTTCAATACATATTTTACAATATTTGCCTAAAGTTTTTGATACATGTTTTATAATATTTGCCTAATGTATTTTGATAGATATTTTACAATATTTGCCTAAAGTATTTCTATACATATTTAAAAATTGTTGCCTTAAATATATCAATACATATTTAAAAATTGTTGCCTTAAATATATCAATACATATTTGACAATATTTGCCTAAAGTATTCCGTTACATATTTGACAATATTTGCCTAAAGTATTTCTATCCATACTTTACAATATTTGCCTAAAGTATTTTGATACATATTTGACAATATTTACCTTAAGTATTTCGATATTTATTTTGCAATATTTGCCGAAAGTATTTCGATACATATTTAACAATATTTGCCTAGAGTATTTCGATACATTTTTTGCCGAAAGTATTTCGATACATATTTAACAATATTTGCCGAAAGTATTTCGATACATATTTAACAATATTTGCCTAGAGTATTTCGATACATTTTTTGCCTTAAGTATTTCGATACATATTTTACTTCTCTTTCTGCAGGAAGCGCTCCACCGGAGTTGATGAACTCTGAAGATTTGATTAAAGTCCTCTACGACACCCTTCCTCTGAGTGACCGGCAGTTTTCATCTCTGATTGAAGCTTCTTCCGAGGAGGAGAGGCGAGATTTACTACACAAATATTTAACCAGGTTCCCAGATCAAGAAAAAATAAGGAAGTTGGCGGATGATCAGCCTGAAATGTCTCACCCAAGTATTCGGCATTTTCAAGCAGACCCAGACTATCATTCCATAGAGTGTGAGTCCAATACTATTTTATGTTAAATTCATTCTATTACCACAGAATCTCAGACATAGATTATAATAATCATGGCACATATTGTAAATTGAATGATATCTCATTTTTATAAAAGTTTGAGTATTATGAAGACTTATAGTAGGTGTCTTCATTGTGTGTAGGTAACCCAACAATCATTACCATTCAGGACAAAATTAAAACTCATCTGCGTCTTAAAGTGGGACATCTGAATCAGAATCTTCGTCAGCGTTATCTCCATAAACATCAGGGAGTTTTCTTTATCAATCTTTCAATCTGTGAGAAACCGGATACTTTAAGCGAGGATTATATCACTAGAACTGCACAGAGTTTTGAAACTGAATCCAGCATCCCATTAACAAATATCCTGGACAACTTAACACAGAACATGTGTCCAAGAGTTCTCCTTTGCGGAGCAGCAGGGACAGGAAAAAGCACAACAACGCAGGTCATAGTGCACGAATGGTCACAAAACAGGATGTGGAATGATAGATTTGACTTTATTTTTCACTTCGAGTGTCGTGCTCTTTCTATCATTTTACCACAAAATGCCACTATAGACCTGCTGGATCTGATTTGCAAAACTCACTGTAAGAATTATATGGCAGCTAATCCTGACAAAAAAGATGAGTTGTACCGATATATGGCGAACAATGAACAGAGGATTTTGTTTATTATTGACGGACTAGACGAATTTTCAGAATGGGCTGGAACTGATGTAGCGGAACATGCCGACGAATTTGACATGAAGGAAAAATTAACCATTCCAACACTTGTCAGAGGATTAATCTATGGACAAATTCTCCCGACATCAACTGTATTTGTGACTTCTAGACCAATCGAAGCTTTGGCTACATCCCAAATTGCTCGGACTGCAGTTGCTTTAGGATTTGATGAAGATGCTATCGATGAATGCAGTTTTGCCGTCTGTAACTATGACAGAGATCTTCACAAATATGTATCTGATTATTTAGCTGCAAGAACCCAGTTACATGTTCACTGCGTGGTTCCTCTGAACTGTGTTCTACTCACTGCTATCGTATGTCAGGAGAAAACCCTACACGGAAGCACACCTTTTTCTATAGAGAGTTTGACCCAACTCATGATTAAGATAGTGTACAGTTTAGTCAATTTGAGGAACCAAACTTGGAAATCTAAATCCAACAAGTTCAGGCCAATCCAAAACGAATCTATGATAAAACTTTGCCGCCTTGCTGCCTTTGGTCAACTCTCCAGCAATAGGAAGCTGATATTCAATGCGGAAGAAATAGCTGAATGCGGAATCACTTCGACGAACCAGGACTTTGTCAGCAGTTTTATGGAGATGCATGAGGACATGGGAGTTGAAGGGAGCAGAATATCGGCATCATTTCTACATCTGACCATACAAGAGTTCTTTGCGGCTTTACATATTTGTCTCACATGGGATAAGGAGCAGAAGGAACTTGTAGCACATCTAGACCCAATATCTCGTACACAGGACAATGTCCAACTTTACAAAGCAGGATTACTGGCAGACAAACAACTAGGACATCAATTCTTACAGAGTCTGGATACCAGGAAAGGGGATTTGCAGCATTTATATAAAACACAACTTCATGATTTTATGACAAGTCTGAAGGGCAAGGGGCGAGCTACTCAACTGAGAAAATTACAGTTGATAAGATGTTACCATGAGAGCAGACTGGATGAGATTATAGGTGACATATCTGAAACTGTTTTAGAGAGTTCTATTGACGGACACAAAATTAACATGAGCAAGATATCCGGAGGACTCCTGCCTCATCATCTCTCTTCCATTGGATACTTCATCAACAAGGCTTGCAGAACCACATGCATCCAGTAATTATTCGTTTTTCAACTATTTTGTTCAATCATTATCGTAGCAAGTGTTTATACACAACGCATATGATTTTATTTATTCAACTCAACATTTTATTTTTAGGTTGACTTTCTGCAGAATTAGCGCCCTAGGCATGAAGTCGTTCATCAATGAAATGCGAGGACTCAAGCCACTGTCACAACTAACACATCTGATGTATAAACAAACTAACTTTCTCCTCTAGAGCCATTTAGGATTTGTCCACAATTCTTGTAATTTTCGTACTAAACTATTCAACAATTTAGGTTGGCGGAAAATCAGCTCGGAGATGACGGTGTTAATGCATTGGCCGAATCACAACTGCCATCCTTACAGCAACTAGAGTGAGTTCTGTAGACAAGTTTTATCAATGCTATTAGATTAGGTGAATGATTTTCCCAAGTTTGTTTATTTACGGGTAAAATATATATTATTGTTTCACCTAGATTGACGAACAATCAGATTAGTGATTCGGGTATCAAAACCCTAGCTGAAACTCTCAGTGACTGCAAGGATTTAAAAAAGCTTTGGTAAGATTATACTTAAGCCTTACAAAATACAAATCTATGATATTTTAATATGTTTCGTGCATTAACTGATTTGTCGGAGAATCTAGGTTGGGAGATAACTATTTAGAAGACGAAGGAGCAATTTACATTGGGAAAGTAGCCACAAACTGGCCTCTATTGGACGAGCTGGAGTAAATGAGATTCTCACTTTGTACATAACTTCAGAATTATGTGTTTCACTCTCCTTTTTTCATGTTTTAATGTTTTATCCTAGCTTACAAAGAAATAAAATAGGAGATTCAGGCATCGCAGCTTTAGTCACAGGATTAAAGGGCGCCAACAATCTAAAAGTGTTCAGGTAGGTAAAAAACATATCCAGGTATGAGCCTGGCATCTACAGTAGCATTGCCAATAATTCTAAATATGTGTAAAAAATCATACTCAAACAAGTTCTTGATACTGACTGTTCTAAATGTGTATAATCATATCACTGGAAGTTATATCAAATTATATGTAAGTCAATAATCATTTCACCAGGAGTTCTGTGTTGTAAATAAGAACAATGAAGGTCCTGCTAATAGAAATGCCAAGCGTTTGGGAGCCCATTGTCAACTAATAATAAGTAGAATGTGTTTTAATTGTATTAACAGGTTAGACGGGAACCAGATCGGAGATAGTGGCGCTGTTACATTGGCTGGTGTCGTGCACAACTGGAAACTACTAACTACATTGCAGTAAGTGTAAAAGATGATTTAACACCGATGATTATAAAAACGCCACCACATATTCATATTCATATTCATGTTGTAACAGTGACTGATGATTTTACAGGATCACGTGTAGAGAGATAACAGACACGGGAGCTGCTCAGCTGGCAGAGTGTCTCAAACTTTGTGATCAGTTAAAACAGTGGACGTAAGTATTTCATGAATTGTTGAAAAATCCAACTATCATATTAAACACCTTAGATCTTGATTTTCAAACACTTGTGTAGTAAATTTAAGGTTTATGTAACAGAATATAGGCGTCAATGTTTTCCTTCACCAGAATGTTACCTGGTATTTCTGTATTTCACAGAATGGCGGTGGATCAAGTATCAGACATCCAAACTTTACTGGATCAATATCCGGGAGTTTTAGCTTTCAATCGTCTTTGTTGATTGTTGTTTTACAAGACAAATTGCGCTTGTGTATATTATCATTGCCAAATATTATTTTTATAGAATCATCAAATTCAACTGAAACATTATTATTATTATAATTATGCTGTATGACAGGATTGTACATCTTCTATAAACAATTATGAATTTATTACGTCTAACGTCTAACGGCTTACCTCTTACGTCTTACGTGTTACGTCTTCAACTTACGTCTTACGTCTTACGTCTTACGTCTTACGTCTTACGTCTTACGTTCTACGTCTTACGTCTTATGTCTTACGTCTTACGTCTTACGTCTTACGTCTTACGTTTTACGTCAGGATTGTATGGTCAAATTTAAGAGAAAACTGCATAGTATAATATTATCACAATATGTCTACATTTCATATTTTATATACGACTATTCTGAGTGTCACACTGTGAAGATGTGGATTTATTATAATATGGCACCATTCAACCACGATCAAATACAATGTCACTTTTTATAATTTGATGACAAAATCATGTATCAAAACTAATAAACATTTGAGTTCCGATCCAAATGTAATTATTTTCTAATCAATGTTAACAATGTTCACTACATGAAATAAAGTCATGGTCTCGCTTTAAGTCGCACACTCGAGCAAGTAATCCCTAACAATCAGCTTATACCTGTGATCGTCCGCTACACTTTCACAAACCGACTAATTTTCTTCACCGTATGTATCACTCTAGCTTACAATTAACAATCTCGGGCCAAGCTTTCACAGCATGACTGACAGAGGGTAGGGTATTAAGTTCCTAGACTGTACGACCCCCTATGTTTCCAAGATACAGGTCATGGCATACAATCAGGCGTACTGCTCTTTAACACGTTGTTGTAATAATAATATATCATATATCAATAATATATTTTTTTTTTTTTTAAATGATTCAAGAATATTTCCTTTTGGAAATCAAACCAGGTCTAACACGTGTTACACAAAATAATCCGACACACAAGTCACAAGTTGTTAAGTAAACTTAATAAAGTGAAATCTGTCAGATACTGACATCATGTGTCATGCGCGAGGCCAGCTAATAAAGTGTTTTAAAAGTGTTTTAATCAACATTGGAACTATACATTGAGTTTGCTGATTCTAATAGAGCTCCTAGAAACAATTGTCTTTTAACATATAAATGTTTATACTATACGCAAAGCAATTTCAGCAGGAAATTGTCGTTGATAATATATGGAGGGGCACAGTTTCAATAAAAATTACTAGCTGGCTCAAATACTTATTGATCAACATCAGCATCCTGCTTCATAAACAGCATACACATGTATACATAAGCAGAGAGAACCAATCGCCAAATGTTTTCCCATTCCACGTATTAAAACGTCCTGTTTATTCACTGTAATTGCGCAATACCGCTCTTTTCTCCCAGAGGATCACGAGTCACATGTCAGACGTTGTTTATCTATTGATATTTGTCTATATACGTGGATGATGATAATTATGAAATAATCTGGATGCAGACGGATAATGATATTCCCTGTTATGTTAAAGTAATTCCCCTGAAATTACATGTATCATTATTTATTGATAATGCTTTGGCTCAAGTTTCAGCTTGTACAATTCACATTATGTATGTTTTGGGAGTTATATCTATTTGGCTGGAATATCATCTCTCCAGTTTCCAACCACATAATTCACAATAACGTGCTGAATCTTGGAACATATTGAGGAGAGGGTCTCACATTTACGCCGGAAACTTTGGATAATTGCTCTCAACTGATTAATTAATGAGATAGAAAATGTCATATTTAATTTTTGAATTATTGCTGGTCAATTCTGACTTTGTACTTGATAGCTGGGCTTATATCTGTGATACATATCGATGTAATTTCCCAGCGTGAGGCGAACACTGTAATAAATAAATATGTCCATCCAGCAGCTGTGATGTACATGTACATGTACTCCTGAATACTTTTATATGTGTCTATGTATCGTTAATCATCGGACTATGTCTTTGTCTGTTTCAGAACCTTACATTTTAGATTTACTTATTCACGTTGAACACACACACTACGCGATGTAGAGGTTTGTGAATCACGCAAGGTTGTTATTTTATACACACCACTTGACCTGAGTGATGGTTTACCGGTTAATTGTTCATTGTTTTAGTACAGACCGTGTGTGACACTACTGTTCAGTGTTTTAGTACAGACCGTGTGTGCCACTACTGTTCAGTGTTTTAGTACAGACCGTGTGTGACACTACTGTTCAGTGTTTTAGTACAGACTGTGTGTGATACTATTGTTCAGTGTTTTAGTACAGACCGTGTGTGACACTACTGTTCAGTGTTTTAGTACAGACCGTGTGTGACACTACTGCTCAGTGTTTTAGTACAGACCGTGTGTGACACTACTGCTCAGTGTTTTAGTGCATACCGTGTGTGACACTACTGTTCGGTGTTTTAGTACAGACCGTGTGTGACACTACTGCTCAGTGTTTTAGTACATACCGTGTGTGACACTACTGCTCAGTGTTTTAGTACAGACCGTTTGTGTCGTGAACTAAACCGGATATTACAGGTGTGTTATAGAGAGGACTTTACCGGACCTTCACACAGAGGATCCGCCATCTTTGATTAGAGGTGACACAAAGCTGGCTGTATTATTATCAATAGGTAAGTAAGATTCTGACCTCACACCCAGTAAATCTGAGGTAACATTATCAGCATGATGCTCATCTTGGTTTACGTGGAAATGGCTTTCATGTTTTAAATTTGTATCTATGTTATTAACACTCACAATCAGTATATAACAATATGTGATAATTGACACATACCTGACAGTTATTCTGATATCTCTTTGTATGTGTAGTTAAAGGCTGAGTAAACGTAGGTAAATATTTGGTCACCCCCCGTATATTGGTTCAGCCGCCGTTGGTTCGATCGATTATCAACCGACTCGAAAAAAACATAAGAAAAAGCAGCCAAGTGGTTTTAGATAAAAAGTCCGCTAATACAAAAACCAGACTCGTTATATCCCTTCGATTAGAACTCCCGATAAGCTTAGATCAAATGGTTCAAGTCTTTCTATATGTCCGAAAATTTACAGAAACCCCGGCCCTCCACCTCATACATACAAAAAAAGGCCGTGTCACAAATCAAACTATAAAAGGCTTTCATGGGGGGCGCACCGCTGAAATGCCGGAAACACAAAACAAAGCGAAAACAGGAAATAAAAAAAAGGGCCGAGTTATTTTAAAACTCCCGCCGCTCACACATTCTCCATATATATGATACATGATCAAATATGATAATTTGTTTTCTCTTTTACAGAGTCTAATCGATTCGAAATATCGCTGTAATATACATGTAGAATATGAACGTTATGAAAATTAGTAATACCAGTGCTTGTGTTTTAACTTCATAGTTTAAAAGTCGAACCGTTTCTTGTGTCTATATCCGTTTTGTTTTATTTAATTTCCAGCGAACATGTCGGACTTGCAGCGATTAGAGGAGAAGCTGAGCAGTGTACCTGATATAGAAAGAGTTATCTCACACCTGTATCAGCATCTACCTTTATCTGACAGACAACTGAGGCTGATAAAACAAGAACAGGGAGAGAAGAGACGGAA